>AYEL01084174.1:0-55168 GCA_000484575.1 Olivierus martensii
CCTTGCATCAAAACCATATTGAAAGAGCGATAATACATAAAATATTGTAAGTAGAATATGCAAATTTATTTTGTTGTTTTATTAAAAATAATTATAACAATGCTATACACACATTGTCCACTTACTATTTTAAATGCAAATTAATTACAGTTGTGACTCCTAAAATATGTATGCTACATTGGAAATGACAGTAATCGAGTTTGTTTGAACTTGCTGGTAAAGTTGTAAATAAATAATAGCACTTATCTCTCATTCGAGTTTAGAATTAAATCGATTTTTATCGTTCATCCATGTTTTGTAACGTTTTATATACTACGAAACGGGCGACTTTTTTTTATTAGTATCATAAAATGCATTGTGTGAATTGAAATAATTATTTTAGTGAAGGCATAAAACTATTAACTTTTTTATTGCAGTCACTTAAATGCAAGAAAGCAAAATTGTTTAACTCGTTTGGTAATCGATTTTCACAGACTACGAAGCTGTTTTTTATTCACATTAATTAAAATAAATATAAAAAAAAAATAGCATTTAATCATGATACTGGTTTTAAATAAGTTGTACTTTACGTGTCGATTTAATTAAGTTAATAGCATCGTAAATACGTTGATAAATGTTTATTTAGTTTACCTACTTCACAAATATAAACTAACGGTAAAGTGTATTCATAAATGTAGCGTGTTAAATTGTAGATTTGTTTACAGAAATAAATTGACAAAATATATAACACAAGCATAATTGATCATTCTACTACGATTTATTTGTTGTTTAATTAACTACTGTTGTAAATGAAAATACTGTATATGCTCAGTTTTGTTTTTCAAATTTTTTTGTTTAAGTCGTATTTAAGGAATGGTTTCGCTGTTCGTATTGTCGAAATTTTGGCATAGAGTAAATTTTCTTACTAAATATAAAAGAAAACATCATCTATTTATCGTAACAAAGAAACGATAAAATTTATATATGTATCTGTTAATTTTAAAAAAATTCTCCAAACTCTGTATAAGCTAAAGTGGCCAGATGTCTCGGATTAGCCAGGACAGTCCCGGTTTTTGAGTCTTTGTCCGGGCTTGAAAAACTATCCCGTTTGTTACTTATAAGTAAATAATTCACATTAAAAATTTTTTTAAAAAGATTTAATTTTAAAAAATTAGCTTCTGAAGTATCTCCTTCCCAACTTTTACTATACATAGAATATGGTCACCTAATATAATCCAATGTGGATGAATCAATCTGAAGAAAAAGTAATAGTAAAATATATTATGTTTTTTTTATCTCTTGATTTCTTTTGGCAAGTTTCTTAATAATTTACTTTTTTCATTGTTTTCAAAAAAATTTTTTTTGGATTTTGTCCAGCCCCACACCCTATACCTCCTACGCCCCCAATATCTAGTGTGTCCCGTGTTGAAATTCAGAAAATCTGATCACTTTACCTTTTAATAAAAGACAATTGTATACCCATTAACAGATACGCATTTCATATGCAATCTCTACCCTCTTAAGTCTGTAAAATTAAATTCATTGTTAGAAATTTTTTGATTAATTTAAAAGTTAACATATATAATTTAATTGTAGAGATATAAATTTATATTTGAATTTAGACGTCTAACAATTTTGAAAAAAGGAAATATATTTCTGTTTTTAAAGGTTTACAATTATTATGTTTCATTGACATCATTTGACTGCTGTTAAAGGTAATATCATGTAATTATCTCGTTAATTTAGGTATAGCTAATAAATGTTAAGTTTCTTACATAAATACAATAACGTCTAATTAATGTGAATATAGTAAATTTTAATAATTAATTGATGAATACCACACAGTCATTTTGTCACCAGCGGTCAGGATACCGATTCAACTTTGAAAAATAAACAAATTGATATCTTTTGAAAGGAAGAAGGTTGCTTAACATTGCAAATTAAGGCTGACTTACTTTAATTAAAAATTAAATTGCTTTATATTAAGTTTAATTCCGGAATTTCAGTTTATAATGTTGCTTGTATTAATAATTTCCGTATATTCAAGGAAATTTCTACTATAATAATTATTTTTTATATAAAATTAATATATAGTATTATTGTATTATGATTTATTCCGAATCGTTAACTTACAAGTTAGTGTGTTAGAATTGTTAATGTAAGTACGGTATAATGACGAAATTCTAATTAAATCGCTGCCTCTTGTACTTTTAATTCTTATTTCGTTTTTTTTTTTTATTTCGTTATATTGTATATTAACGATTTCATTATATATTCAATATACGATGTATATATATATTGAACCGGGTACCCAGAATCTTTGGTACCCGGGGAGACATTTTTTTTGAAGGGAGAAGGGGTCAAAAAACACACCTGTTTTAACTTTCAACACACATTTTTTAAAATAATCTTTAAGAATTGAAAATTATATCAAAATTTTTATACAAATATCTGGTGAATAGTAATGATATTTCATGCTCTTGGCCCTCCATTCAGCTTGGTGCCTGGGACGGAACGCCCCCTCTCGTCCCTCTCTGGGTATGCCACTGTATATAGTGTATATACTATGGTATGAAATAATCTACTATCTAATTCAATTGTTGTATATTAGCTCATATGTCTCTAATGTACAGTACATAACCTGTTTTTATTGTTAATTCCGTACTAGACAGACTTTTTTTGTAGTTATACCGCAGTGATTTTTTCGTAATATAAAAAAATCACTGCGGTATATTTTCCGATACTCCATAATAAAAATGTTTTTCTCCATATAAATAGGGTAAAGTGATTGAAATCAATAATTTTCCTTATACTATATTACAAACTTTTTTCGAACTTTGAAAGACTAGACCAGCAGTTCTCAATCTTTGTTCACTTTCGTACTCTTTGATATCCATTTCCATAAATTGTATCTTTAGGATTGGAAAAATGTTTATGATTAATATGGTAATAATTAATCAAATAATTTTTTTCTATTATTATATTTTTTCGCATATTCTGGAACGTCCTGGCGCATATCCCAGGTTGGAAACCGATGAACTAAACTAGAGATCTCCAAATTTTTTAATTATTTATTCTTTTATCAGTAAAGAATAATAGCACCCATCCCATATAACAGATATTATGACAAGCAAAAAAACGTACATTTTGGTGGTCACTATAGACTGGACTAGACGATTATTAGATCTTAGCGCAGTAATGTCTAAATGGGGAAGTACATTTTGGTGATCACTATAGACTGGACTAGACGATTATTAGATCTTAGCGCAGTAATGTCTAAATGGGGAAGTTACTTGTCTTCGCATTTGTAATCAAATTTCAAATTTGCGTATGGCCAACTTAACTTTCAAATGATGTTTCTTCAAGGTCATATATAATAAACATGTCGTTACGAATCTGGTTAAAAATTCATTCTTTTATGTTTTCTATTGTTTTATCTACACTAAGATAAACAATATTGGAATACTTTTCGTGACAAATTATTTACATTATATTATTAGTTGTAGTAGATTATTTAGCATTCTCAATGAATTAAGGCCAGCAATATAAGGCCAGTGAAATAAGCAGTTCATATAGGTTCTATTTTTTTAGCCTATTTTTCAAAGTAAGTTGATACGTTAATGATTTGTCTTTTAATTAAATTATACATAAAGTTCTGCATTTAACATATCAGAAAAAAGATATTTGATTGTTGTACTTCACTACAGGTAGTCTTCAACTTACGACGGGGTTCCGTTCCAACGAGCGTTGTAAGTCGATTCTGACGAAGTCGAGGACTTTTTAATTCTTGATTTGTTTGATTTCTGTTTTACAAAATTAAGAAAGAAAAATTTAAAAATTTCAGAAATTTTTCATCTGTAGTAATATTTTTCTTACTGGATATGATAGGATTACGATGAGTTACAAAAGTTGCAACGAGAGAAACGAACACTTCGACTGCTGCTTAGTCACTAATATGCCAAAGACTGATAAGTTAGAAGTTACTGAATCACACTAGCGGTTATTACGTATTGTTGAACGCCTTTGCTTGCCGACTAATGGCGACGCTGCGATGCCTATACAAAAGCAATGTGATATATGTATGTATATACAGGCAGAAAAGTTGAATTAGAGAATTTTTAATAATAATTTTTGGCCGTCGTAATTTCGAATCGTGGTAAATATGAATCGTCATAAGTCGAGGACTACCTGCATATCATTTATTTTTTTTCTTGAATGAATTGTTTAGCATTTTCAAAAACGCATTATGATAAGGGAGCATCTATAAACTACGTCATGCTGTGAGGGGAAGAGAGGTAATAGATTTGTGACGATAATGACATAAGAGAAGGAGGAAGTCATGCAAATTGTAACATCATGCTATAAAATATGTATAAATATGTTTAGCGTTTTACATTTTTATGATTAAATTTTTTTTATAAAATATAAAATGCTTATCCTTAATAGTTCGAAAAATAAAGACTGTAATGCAACATATTTAGAGATATGTTGGTTATAAAATGTAAGAAATTTATATCCAGTTGTTTGAAGATTTATTTGGATATTAAAGAATATATATAACAAAATATCAGTGTAAAAAAATTCCCATGTTCTATTTTATGTTTTTTTTTTATTTTTAAATAAAAATCTGAGAAAAATTTATAGGTAGAAGTGGATGATATCTCGATCATGGGGACCAAGTTTTGTATGACAAAAAAATGACGAAGGAGAGGGAGGAGATCAAAAGGTGTTCGAAATAGCATGAATTAGTTTATGAATGATTCCTAAGTATGATCCAGAAATACAATTTAACTTTATTAGCTACAAAAAAAAAAAATATTTATCAACTATTATATTTCTTACACGTACTTTATTTTTATAAATAATAATATGGAGAGTGCTATTGCATTCCACATATTATGATCGAGAAATATGTCGTTTTTGATATCTCCAAATTGACCTCATCAAATTTCTTAAAAACAAGATTATGCTTTAGATTATATCCCAGCGATTCGAAAAAAAATTTTATCGACATTTTTAAAACCGAAAAATCCCGGAAAACCGGGATATTTGGTTATCCTAATTCTGTATTAGTTTAATTTATATACAAATATTTTTATAGAAATATTTATCTATAAGAATACTAAAGTATGAGCAATATAGTATTATCTATAATACTTTATTGCTCAATTATACTTTAATTCTGAATTAATAATTATTATAATCATAATATAATATTATAATACAATTATATTTATACAGGTGTCCCTCGTTTTACGCGATTAATTGGTTCCATGAAATAATCGGGTAAAGTAAGTTGAATTTATCATGGGTGAGATAGCGATAGGGGTTTCTTCAGAAGGATAAAAAGTGTGAGCAAAAGAAATTTTAATGAATGAATTATTTAAACTTATAGACAAAATACACAAATTTTAATGAATGAATGGTTGGATGAATGAATTAATACAATGTCATAAACACCAGAACACTACATACAGGTAAGGTACTTCTGATAATTTTCAATTCGATGATGAATGGATTGGGTGTGGTGAGTCTGGATCATCACTTTCTTGCTCTCTTGAAGTTACAGGATTCTGGATTGGGTGTGGTGAGTCTTGATCATCACTTTCTTGCTCTCTTGAAGTCCCTGGGATGATAGGCTGATGATATTCAACTTTTTAATGAAACAGTCGAGACTCAAGCTGATGGGCAGCATTCGTCCTCTCTCTATAAAGCTCTTTGTAGCTCTGTCAAGTCAATGAATTCTGAATTTCTCTCGCAAGTATGGCGCTTGTAATCTCATTAGAATTTTTTTTTTTCAATTATTCTGATGGCAGTCTCAATGTATTTACAAAATTCAGTCATTTGTTTTGTTGTAAGTTATTTGATGGGTTCAGCAACAAAGGGCTCCTGATTTCTGGAAATGGAAAACATTATCATTAATGTTGTTTTCCATATCCAGAAGCTCTTCATTACTGAGCTCTGATAAGTGGAACTCGAGCAGTTCATTCACATTTCTCTCATCTACATGAGACAATTTTTAAACGAAAATTTTTTTATTTAAAAAGTTAATTTACTTAAATTAATTTTAATTTTAGTTTTAATTACTTAAGTTAATTTTAATTTACTTTTTAAAATCGTGTTATAGCGAAAACGCGTAAAGTGAGATCGCGTATAACGAGGGATACCTGTATATATAATAATAATAATAATAATAATAATTATTATTATTATTTCTTTAATTTTACAGTAATACAAAATAAACAATACATTGTGCTATATTTTTGTATACCGCGCTTTCCCAACGCTTTCCACGATATATACAATAATTATTCTCTCGCTATTTATTTTTATGGTTGTATTAATTTAAACAAAAATAATCACATATATCATTGTAAATTACATCACATATAACATTTACCATATTTCTATTAGCATAACAAATTTTATAAATTACTTACACAATTATATTATTGCATTTATATGAAAATCTTCTCCTTTAAACTTTATATATAATATACTTATTCTGGTTTAAAAAAGAAAATTAGGCGAAAAATTCGCATAATTTTCTCGTTTTGATTTTTATTAATTTATATTGTTATGAAACATTATAGAAATTTTATAAGAAAATTTTCCATTTGCTTGAGTTTCACAGAAAAATATTCAAATAGCGAATTGAGATAGAAAGTTCTATACGGTAAAACTAAAATGCGCAAAGTTTCCCCGCAACAAACGGAGAGGAAATACAGTATGTCCATTTAAACACTATCGCTGAAGAGCTGATCAGTGTTCCGACTCCGCGATTTCGTCACTCTATTGTATTCTATTATATATATTGGTATAGTTCTACATATTATAAAATAACGTAACGCATTATATAAATAATAGGATTTTTATACTACACAAATCATCTCGAACAAATTTATAAAATGTGTTTTATAAATTTGTTCAAGAAAAATACGGTATTTTCTTCGTATTGTAATTTGTTTAAAACAAAAATAAAACAGTTTCATAAATATCAATCATAGTTAAAAATTTCATTTTATGTAATACCAAATGCGAATATCTGAAATGATTCAGCAGAAAATGCATTGCGAATCTAAATTGAATTTAATCATGTTAGAACTGTAAACAATAAGACGGACTTCCGGTAGAGAATGTCGTATAAATTACCTTTATTTTAATTTTATTCAAATCAAGATCGTTATTTTAATTTTATTCAAATCAAGATCAAATACAGTATATAGTGACTTCTGCTTTCTATTACTGATTTTTTTATTATTTTTTATTCGAACTAATAAAGTATTTTTATAATTATATTATTAAAAATTTTCATAATTTTCTCTTTTTTCATATTTCAGGATATCAAAAATAGAACGAAAATAGGAGAAAAATAAAGCGAGATAACTGCAGAAAAACGCATATAAAATCATACATATACAGTATTTATACATGTTTTTACATTATCAAATATAAAGGATAAAATATATAACAAGCAGTTATAACCAGTGTTGCGACAGCTTATTATAAACAAGTTTTACTATATTTTGAATGCATTTAGAACGAGGCTGAAATTCAGTCGTTACTTGTTTATCATAATTCGCCTATGGAAGTGGGCGAATAGGTTTCTGGAACTCTTAACTGATATGAATCATTATCAATTAGAAAAATGCAGTATTTCGGTTAAATTTGATGCTAATTGATTTATATATATATGTAATTCAATATTAGACCAATTCATTTCTTGATTATGATCACCTAAGTTTTGATTAAAGGGTACATTTAATTATTGTGTAATCATCATTTCGGTCATTGTAAATTTCTCCTCCCATGTAAGCAATTTATTGACTTCCCTCTTAAATCATTTAAGATTTTATTTCTGTACTCTCTTTGAAATTTAAAAACAAGGAAATACAGTATATAACTAAATAGAAATTTTTATAAATTTGTAATTGTTAGCATTTAGGGTTTTTAATGTTAAAGGACAATAAAAAATAATAGAAAAATGTAAAATGTAACAAATTTATACTGTATGCGTATTATACAAATAGTTCTAATGTGCGAATTAAATTTTAAACTTGAAAACATTTTAAAATCTTACATAAGCATTGACACAGATTCTCCGTCCTCCCACGTAAGAAATCGTGAGATTTTCTTTATCCCTCCTTCCCCTTTAAAATGCTTATGTAACACTGTATTTGAATGCATCCACATTTGTTTAGCAGGCAGTATTTAAAATGAATTCCAATTTGCTTTCACAGTGACATGCAATTTACAGTATATATTTTAATTGAGCGTAAAGTAGTTTTTGTAGATTAAAATTCTACAAAAAAGAGAATTTTAATCTACAAAGACTAAAATTGAATGATAATACACACTGTTATGAATGAGCAGGTTAAGATTGCCAACAACGTCTAATAAATAGTCTATATGTCTGTATTTGTCTAATAAATTGAATTCTTCAGCAAGCTATATATACATCATTCTAAGAGTTAAACATTCTTTCCTTAAGCGATGATTAGATTATCATTTAATCCATCTGAATTCTGAATGTTTAATAATCCTTCGTAGATAGTCCCTATAAATATACAAAATTTGCTTTATTTTTCAAGAAATTCGCTAGAGTTGGAATGCATTATCAATTAAATAAAATTTGTTTATTTTTCTTTGATTATACAGTAGTTGTAATAGGTAATTGGCTAAGAATGAAAACGTTAAATAGAATTCTCAGCACTTTCGTCATTCTTTTTTTTTCGTCTTTTGCTCGAAAAACTGTTTAATAATAATAATAGCCATTAAACATATGCGATCAGTTGCCTTCTTAAAAAAGAAATCAATGAAATGCCAAATTTTGCTTATTTACTGCAAAAATTGGATACATTGACAATAGTTATACCGACCTTGAATATGTAAAATCTTATTTGTAACTTTATACATTCTGCACTTTAAAATCTCAACACAGATATTATGCTATAATTCTGATGTTAGATAAGAAAAGGAAAACAACAATCCTTAACAAAGCCATAAGACATTATTATAAATCCCGATTTATTGTATTATTAAATCTCAACCATCCGAACTTCAAGTCAATTTGAATTCGAGTCTTAAGCCTTGTGTAAGTCAAAGTCACCCAAGAAATCGAAGTTAATTGCATCATTAATAACGTTATACCCCATTTGAGGTCAAAAAACGAGCACTGTGCATATATGTATTACTATAATAGTCACTACCATATTGACTGGTAATAACCAATCCAAAATAATAATTTTTCAGTTTTTTTTTCATTTCTTGTAACTAAATCATGATGTAAAATAAAATCTGCATTTAACTTTTTACCAATCCAAAATAATAATTTTTCAGTTTTTTTTCATTTCTTGTAACTAAATCATGATGTAAAATAAAATCTGCATTTAACTTTTTATGAATTTATCAACATCAATTTAGCCTGTTGCGAAATGATGTTGAATCGAGTTGTTGTAAGAAAAATATATATGTAGAAATAAATATTAATTATAACAAAATTATAAATATAGCAAATAGATATTAATCATTCTATTATACAAGGTGGGCCAAGATAAACCGGACCCGACATGGGAGAAGATATTCGATGTTCGAAACTAATCACCAGTGTAGATACAAAAAATGTAGCTGACGAAGGAGGCCAGGATATTCATCGTAAAGGAATATTACAAAATGTGTAGCATGTATAAAAATATAAAATAAAATAGCCTTGCAGTTCATATGTTCATTACTTTGTTAGGTTCGGTTTATCATGGCCCATTCTGTACAGTATTATATATGATTTTTCCTTATGCTTTTCTCGGTTTAAAATTTTAAAAGAGAACTTATATTTTAAAAATTAAATTAATTTAAATTTTTAAATTATTTTAAAAATTTAATATTAAAAATGTTTTTCCTTACTCAGGAATTTTGATAATACAAATTCTGTTTGTACACTTCTTCACGAATTAGCGTACGTATTACAGAAAATGCAAAACCATGAAATGTCATATTGGATTGAAGCTCAGAAAATCTGATCACTTTAATTATATCATTTCATATACAGTATATCAACCTATTAATAAGACGAATTTATTTTTAATAAATAAATTTCGGTTTCTATAAAAATAAATACTATATAGTGCAATGCTCTTTTTTTCATCAAAATATACTCCCTTCTCTCTATTTTAGAAATGATGTTCATTGGTATCTTAATAAATTTTACTTAAAAATAATTTATTATTTAATACTGTTATTCATGTAAGTTTTTATCGTGGTTATAAGTTAATGTATACAATGAAAACTTGTTTTGAGATTAATTTTTTTTTAGTAACAAAATTTATTGAATAGAATACATTCTTACTTGAGTTTTCTATAATTACAAACTCATATAGAATAGAATTACAGTACAGTATTCAATTAAATTTTAGCAATTTATAGAAAATCTTTTGTACTTTAGATTGATTTATGTTTTTTTTTTTCCTTTTTATTAATGAAAATTTAATATTTTCAAGTACTTTAGCAGGTTTCAGTTACAGTGCTGGTATAAACTGGAATTTTATTATCCAGATAGTGAATACATAATTTATTTCGTTCGAAGGATGATTTTTTTCGCGAGTTTAAGATTAGATGGTAAGAATGGAAAAAAAAATCCAAAATTAAAAAATATTATGTAAAGCATATTCGGTATATCATCGCAAAAATCGAAAATTATGCAGATTTATCATAGGTTGTAATAACTTTAACATTTTCATCATCGATGTTAAATGAAGCAATAATACATTCGATAAAAATATTACTACCATGTTGCTTTTATATTGAATTTGTTATTTTATGAATAGATATCGTTAGTCTGAAAAGATATAACCATTATTACATTGAAACTGTATGGAAACTTATCAATATATGTTAGGAGTGAACTACTTTTCAATGTTGATCCTGTAACTTCAGCCATTCGTTGCTTTTATATTGAATTTGTTATTTTATGAATAGATATCGTCAGTCTGAAAAGATATAACCATTATTACATTGAAACTGTATGGAAATTTATCAATATATGTTAGGAGTGAACTACTTTTCAATGTTGATCCTGTAACTTCAGCCATTTAAAAATGTCGAATATTCGAACTTCGTAAGGCTCACTCTTAATGTCTTTAAGTGATAGGTTTTTAGAAATTAAAAGGAATTTTATGCCATTAAAATGACTCATAACGATCAATTCCCGAAGATTTTACCCGTATAAAAATGGCGAACGTTCAAATTAATCAAATCTAAAAAGATTTTTTCTGAAATTCGATAAATGTCAAGCCATTGAAGGCGAGGCGAATATTCGAACTTCGTAAGGCTTACTCTTAATGTCTTTAAGTGATAGGTTTTTAGAAATTTAAAAGCAATTTTATGCCATTAAAATGACTCATAACGATCAGTTCCCGAAGATTTTACCCGTATAAAAATGGCGAACGTTCAAACTAATCAAATCTAAAAAGATTTTTTCTGAAATTCGATAAATGTCAAGCCATTGAAGGCGATGTTGATTACATACACATTTTAATCCCGTATCTGTAATCCTTCCAAAATAGCGAACGTGTACAGAAAGTAGATAATTAGTTCTTTCTAAAATTACTCGTTCAGAAATACTTTAATTAATTTAAAGTTTAGAAATAAGATAAATTTAATCTTAACAGTCATTATTATTATTATTATAAAAAAATTATGCGTTATAAATAGCGTATAACGTTAAATTACGTGCGATTACTTTTAGTCAACTTACAAATAAGTAATCATTATTTTAATTAACAAACTTGGTTAAATTTGTATAAATATGAAAATATATTGTTACATTAAATTTAAATTTATTATTATTATTGCATTCGCTACTCATTATCAGGTGTCATATTGGTAATTTTATTTTCCAACTGAAAAGATAGCTTTTATCATTACTGACAGAAACAGCAACTCAAATAATTTATGCCCCACAACTTCGAGATATTTAGAACATTTCAATTAGTTATATTGCATTAATTTCTTCATCTGACACACACACACACACACACACACACACACACACACACACACACACACACACACACACACACACACACACACACAAAAAAAATTTTTAATTAAATTTTATCAATTTTAATTATTATAATTTTAAAATTTTTTAATTATATATATATATATATATAAACTGGTTTAAAAAATTTATAACTGTTACACAACTAAAAATAAATCAGATAGGGTCTATCGTGATCTTTCACCGTTTTATTTTCAATAGTTGCAAAATCAATTTTTGATAAAATTGAGAATTTTTTAAGAATTATGTAATATCAGAATTTTAAAAGATATATGTTGATAAAGCAATTGTAGTAGTGTGCTTTTTATTATCGTATAAAACTATTTTAAAAAATAATATTAAAGGCATTTTGTTGTAAATTTATCATAACTTTTATGTGAAAAACCATTATATTGTTATTTTTAGGAGATTTTTATTTAATATTGATTTAATTCTTGTAATGATCGAGATGATGTGATGCGAGTATAAATGCTAATTCTTATTAAGAGTTTTTCATGTGCTTACTATATTTAAAATGATTTAAAACATGACAGCATTTGGCTAAATTAGGATATCTAATATAATATAAATTATCTAGTTAAAGACAGCATAATTTATATAGGCCCCCTATATATTATGAGAAATGTACGAAATATTTCATGCTACTGTACGCAAATTTCGAGTTTTATATGCTAGAATATTTTTTCCTTTTCTAATTTTTATCAGTTTAGAGATAAAGGCCAATAAGCCACTTGATAAGTTAAGTATGTGACAGGAAATGTACGTTAATACTTTATTGATCTCTCTTTCCATGATTGATGAAATGTCCTTCGCCGTACAGTGAATTAGGAATGCCAATTATAGAATGAAGTTTAGTATCAGATTAGTTTGGTAATGGCATAAATTATTTTAACATGCGTTTATGGTATATGTTTAGAAAGTTATAATTAATCTAGGTGAGGCAGTAGGGTTAGAGTTAAATGGCTAATATATTGATAAATCCATAAAATAGATTTATCGAGTTAAGATTTTTTAGTAATGTATTACAGTATTTATTCTCAAATTAAGCTTGATTATAATGATGAAAGTTTGTTCGCAGTTTCCAAGTTATGTTTTACGAAAGTTTTTATAAAATAAGCTTGAGAACTTTTTAAAACACTATTCCAATCGTTTGCCGATTACCAAGTTGAACGGATGGAGTAGTTTGAACTCCATCCTTCAACCTTCTGATTGACTCCATCATGAGCGTTGACCAGCTTGTGATGGGCTTTAAAAATGACCATTTCTTTGTTCGATATGGCGGCATAACTAAAACTAACCTAACTAACTGGCGGGGCTATGTCAAGCCTTCTCATAAGATTCTTGACCAGTAGAGAGATTAGCCTGATTGTTGAGAATGAGATGGTGTCTGGACATCATCTCGTTAATTCCCACATATACAGATTCCTCAAATATTTTTCAAAGGATTGAGCTTGACCAGTGCAGAGATTAGCCTGATTGTTGAGAATGAGATGGTGTCTGTTTGGACATCATCTCGTTAATTCCCACATATACAGATTCCTCAAATATTTTTCAAAGGATTGATCTGGATTCATGGATCCTTTGGGTGGAAAATCGAAGCGTTTTTACGTGGCTAATCCAGCTGATAATGAATTTATTTACTTCGTCCAAAATATTGTTTGTGAAATATACATTCAGAGAATTTTTTGTCAACATGTGACGCCATTTTTTATTCATTAGAGTACAAAGTGGTGGAGCGAAATGATCCGTCACAGATTGCCCACTCCTGTGAAGAGGTCAGCCAGATTGTAGAAGACGAGAATCGACGAGCTGGGTCCGGATCTCATGAATAAATTTTCCGAGAGAAAAGGCTTAACAATCGAACCCGAGTCCTTCATAGTGGAAAACCGAAGTGTTTCCATGCGGCCTATCCAGCCGATCATTCTAGAGAATTAATGAATAATAATGGAAGGACGAGGATCGACGAGCTGGGTCCGGATCTCATGAATAAATTTTCCGAGAGATAAGGCTTAACAATCGAACCCGAGTCCTTCATAGTGGAAAACCGGAGTGTTTCCATGCGGCCTATCCAGCCGATCATTCTAGAGAATTAATGAATAATAATGGATTCCAATACAAGAATCAACTATGGATGGCCATGTGGTAAGGCATTTGCTACCATCTTGGAGAATCCGGTTTCAATTCCGGATCCCTCACCTCCGGTTTTCAGGAGGAATCCAAGCTTGGCCGTTGAACTCCATTCCATAATCTTGCGGTTGACTCCATCATGGATATTAACAAACCTATTATAAGCTCTAAAAGTGGCCACTGCCAGTATAAAATATTCCAATTTTGATACTACGGCAGATTAACTAAAAAATAATCTAATACATTTTACATGTCTGTTTTGAGTGCTGCATAGTCTCGTTACAAAATTGCAGCCCATTAATATAGTAATGAATATTCAGAGAGAGACCTCGAGCACCAATTTATAGGGTGTCAAAAAGATTAAATAAAATAAGTCACGGAAAATAATTTAATGCTATTATAGTCGAGCGCTATTTTGTAACGAAAGTGGTCAACCGTGGCCACCAGGAAGTGATGACACTACACAGTTAAATTGCATTTCAAAAAGTATAATAGTATAAAATTTAATGAGAGATATTTTGTTACTTTATAAGGGCGCACCCACGTTACGTCACTGCATTGGTCCTTCGAACATTAAAACCCCCAATAATATAAAAGTAGTCAGCTCGATGGCCCTTCAAGATTAAACCGATTGTTTACTATTTTGGATGTTCAGGTTTAATTCCTGATCTCACACTTCCAGTTTTTCTTAGGAGGAGTCTCCCTGTTGAACACCATTTTCAGCCTTCCTGTTTACATCATCATTAGTGCTGCCAACCTGTGGTGGCTCTAAAAGTGGCCGTTGCTGACAATATCCCAAGTGTGGATTCGATGATATGATATAAAAAGTTTTAGAGCCACCATTTTCAGCCTTCCTGTTTACAACATCATCAGTGCTGCCAACCTGTGGTGGTTCTAAAAGTGGCCGTTGCTGACAATATCCCAAGTGTGGATTCGATGATATGATATAAAAATTAATCTGAAAGAATAGTATATTTCGAATTTGCTTCTGTATTATGCGTTTTACGACTATTTATCTCGAATAATCAAAGTCTTATTTCATATTTATATAGTCTCAAACTAATATTTCCAGAAATATACATCATTATATCCTGCTTTTTCGAATGAAAATTTTCGAATTAAAAATGTTTTTCCTTAATCAGGAATTTTGATAATACAAATTCTGCTTGTACACTTCTTCACGAATTAGCGTACGTATTACAGAAAATGCAAAACCATGAAATGTGGAGATACATTGCAATTTGACCATTCAATAATCTTTTTTAAAGCAGTCTATTTATTTCTTTAGTTAATTATCCTATTTTCTGAAGGATATTGAGGCTAATTTTTTCCATTCTCACTGTTTTTGTGAGAATGGAAAAAATCTACACTAAATGGTTTTAGCCTACTTTCTGAAGGAAAATGAGACATAATTATCAGATTACCACACCGTATTTCAGTGTGGTCCCATTAATAAATTTTGAAGCAATCAGTATATTTTCATCAAATTTGGTAATGATGATTTGCCATTAAAGGTAAACTCGTTGTCTCTATTTAATTCTCTAGCACTTCATTCATTTAAAAACGGCAGGCATTCAAAGCCCCGAGGTACTCTCTTAATATATCTCGAACTATTCATTGGATTTTTATGTAATTTAGGAGCTTGATCATAGCATTCATTTTATATAAATTACTATTTTAGAATGCACTATTTTAAATTGTGTTTGATTTGCATCACTTCAATATTTTCCTTTCAGTAAATTGCAATTAAATGGTGAAATATTATCGATTTAATAAATTCATCTATCGTAAAATGTTTGTGTTACTTATGTTGATGATTATATACCCTAGGTGGCCAAATTGCAGCTCGCCAGCCACATGCAGCTCCAATACTTTCAGTGTGGCTCCATGCCATGAAAATCGATAATTAATATGGAGCAAATATTTAATATATTAAAAAAAATAATATATTCGTAATTTGTTCACTTATTGTAAAGTAGTATGCATCTATACCAGTGGTTCTCAACGTGGAGCGCACGCCCCACAAGGGGGCAATTTCATTTTTAAGGGGGGCAGTTCGAGACTGAGTTATTAACAGTGAATTTTTTACATTTTTCATGGTTCTAAGGCCTCATATATACTGTATAAATATATATTGGGACATACACATATTTTAAAATTTTAAATCGGAATGTTCATGGCGATTTTGAAACTATTTTTTGTTTTTAATATCTTTATTTTTATTTTTTTCTTTCGTGGATGCCATGTTCTTTGGAAGCTTGTTTAGATTCCAAGTTAATGGCTCTTTAGATTTCGACCAAGTGAATAGGTGTTCACTTTTTGAATAATAAAAATTCTGTCACGGGGGGGCATTAAGATTTCAGAGATGCTTAGGTGGGGCATAGCCAAGAAAAGGTTGGGAACCACTGATATATACGAAATAAATGCATGTGAAATATAATTTCTGAAACCATTGTTAAGATTACCCGAAAAAAACTGATGCAGCTCTCAAGTATTTGAGATTCTCCTATATAGCTGGTAGTGACATGAAGTTTGTCCACCCTTATTATACCATAGCGATTAAACCACGCCCACTCTGCTATATATAGTTTAAAATATACCTTTTGTTTAGTTTACTTTGGGAATACTGAGGTAAATGGCTCCATTTTCATATCTGGATATTTTTCGATCATGGTTTAGAAATAAAGATTGATAATTTCGCTATATTTATAATTTTCTGCATCCTTTTCCTTTGTTGTTGATACATCGATTGCTTAAATTATTAAAATATATTTGAAAACTGTGCAGAATGTTTTTATGGATATCTGCATCATTTTACTGAAAGGCAATGTTTTTTGTCACGTCTTCCAAGACATTAAAACATAACTATTTCAATATCTGAACGGCCGTTTTAATTGCTTACAAGTACTACTGTGAGATTTTTATTGCTGTAACGGGTGACCAATCTTGTATTAAACATCATTTAACAAGCTACTGGGACATCGCCTTTGGTCTTATATTATTATAATCACTTTTTGTAGGAACAGATTAGTTCTCAGCTGAAACTTTACAGATCAATATAAGTCGACAGTATACGTGAATTGGATGCAGTCGCATTTATCGAAGTGTTTAATAATTTCTGGAAATTCCAGGAATAATTTATAACATTCCTAGATGTTCAAAATAAACAGCAAATATTTGCTACCGAATTAATGCGTTCGAATTGCTAATATTCAGCTGTGTAAATACATTATTTAACATTTAAATATAATTCAGTAGCATAATTTTTCATTGCAAACATCTTGGAAACACGATAGTGAATTATTTCGGAAGATTATTCGATAAACGGAAACAAGATTAATAAATAAATAACATAAGTTTAACTGTTTTGTGTCCTGTAAGTGATCAACAAAGCATGAGATTTCAAATGCATTATTCATATGTTCAGTATTTGTAAAATTTGATATATATGTTGTTTAAAAATGTATTAATATAGCTAATATATAAATCTTCATTTTTTTAATAAATATAAAACTGAAGATATATATGTGTATATATAACTAATACTAACTATATAAAACTATTAATACTAACTGTATAAAACTGCTAATACTAACTGTATAAAACTGATAATACTAACTGCATAAAACTGCTAATACTAACTGCATAAAACTGCTAATACTAACTGTATAAACTAACTTTATAAATATAAAACTGAAGGTATATATATATATCTTCAGATATTTATTTATAAAGTTAGTTTATATAGTCAGTATTAATAGTAAAGTTAATATTTTTATATAGTTTTATATTTTTAGTTTATATATATATAAACTAAAAATTTATATAAAATCATTGTTTATGCATTAAAAGATTTAAAAAATTAAAATATATTAAACAATACAGAATATTTTATTAGAATTGAATATAATGGAAAATTTGTTTTACCATAGATTAAGAGTTAATGAATTTGCACGTTTATTGCTCATGTTTTAATGTAGTCCATCAATTTAATATTTATTTTAGCAAAATAGTACTCTGCAGTTTATGAAATTACTTAAAATTTAAAAAAAATAACTCAAGACATGAATGGAAAAAGTATATATATTTTTTTCTTTTATTAAGTATTTATTTTAATCAATAAACCGTATAAATATATATAATTCGCGAAAGTTAAAAATTGCTTTGCCATTTGATATCCTACATTAATTCATAAATGTGTACAATATTTGAAAAATTGATTTTTTCTATAGGTCGGTCGTTTAGGAAGTAATTCATTAGTTCGTGCATGCATTAATTAAGGGAAAAAGTTATTAAAAATGAATAAAATATGGCAAATTAGTGCTAAATATGGTTAGCGAACGTTTTGTATCAAAATAACAAGATCGGATTAATTATGCGGCTCCGTAACTTATTGGTGTCGTGGCTTTATCGTTACTTTCGTGGAATTTTCTCTCGCCATGAATATTTTTGTTTGCGCTAATAATGCAAATATTTTTCTTTTAATCAACGAAACTACAAAACAAAAAAAAACCGCATTGTGATGCCAATTAATAGCAACAAAGAAAACTAACATTCCAAAACGATCGTGTTGTTGATATTTCTTTTAATCGGTTGAGATAAAACAATAAATAGCCTGCCGTTCAGCATATCACAAAAAAAGCTTTCATTAATTTCGTTATCAATTATTTCTCCCAAGTTGTACTTTCACCGTCTCACCACATCTCACTTGGTAGAAAACAGGACTGTGTGCTATTGAACCCAATTTCTCAGTCAAGGTCAGTGGAGCTCCTGAAATTGACGGCCACGAGCTTTGTAATATCCTTGAAAATAGTCGCCGACCAATCAGAGCGTGGAATATAGATAGTCTCAACCCATTTCTGACGATGTTTAAGTTATCTGCTTCTCTTAAACTTTTATAAATATCGTAAGTTTTAATAGGAAAAAAAAAAAAATAATAATAATAATCTTTCACCGCATTATTGTAACACGTTCCAACTGATGGTGGTGTTTTGATGCCAGACAGTCTGCCACATCTTCCTCATTGGACGAGGCGTTAATCCAAAAATATTATATATTGTGGCGTGACTAAAGTATTTCGCTGTCTACACTTGTATAACATCAACTATTCGCTCTCCCCGTCTCCAACCGTCACCGTATAATGCCTGCGTGTCCTTGGCCTTGAATCTCACCCTCTCTCCCTAGCAGAGAGAGAGAGGTGGAGATAATGATCTGTCGTGTCGCCGTTCATTTCTTTTACTATGCGTGCAAATTCGCCGTTCTCCAACATCGATCAGGAAATGTGCATTTAGATCGCATTCTGTATTTACAGTGCAATAAACATCGCTAAGTTTCGACGGAGAAAAAAAAAATAAAAAATATGCAAAAATTCGAAATTTTGGATCGTTTCCAACAAACTTCGTATAGACTTCCATCCTGTTTCGTTTAATGACGAGTATACTTTTCATCCATTCTCTTCGACTTATGTAACAACAGTTTCCGAATTGTATAATTATCGTTTTTTTTTTTTTTTAAGAAGTTTTATTTTTCGTTTTCGGTGGTGGTGTTTGGTGATAATTCCTGTATTATGCTGTCGTACAGGCGGATCTGTTCGGCACGTTTAGTTGTCCAGTCAGTTGTTGGTAATGGAAGCTGGGACCGGGCTGGAGGATCGACGCTCCGGACGTGACTGGCATGCCCCGCTTGCCTCGCGGCACTAAAAAACGAAAAATCAAGTTCAAGGCCATGCATAAGATACGCAAGAGGCTTACCATCGATAGGCCAGTAAGAAACTGTAACTGCTTTGGATATCTGCTTAAAATCACAACGGGTACATAACACAGTTTTTTAAAAACTTTTGCCGTTGTCATGATATCTTGGTTGTTGTGATCTTCGAAGGAAACCAAACATGGTAGGGCTTTATCAACTATTTCTTACTCTCTTTCCTTAACAAAAATCGACCAAAAAAATTTCCAGTTGATGTTATAATCATCAGAAAAAAATATTAATGTATTTTGTCTAAAAATAATTTATAATTTTATAAAGCTTTCTAAAGTTAGTTTGTTATTAAAAATAAGTTTGTATTTTAATTAATCTCTATAATAAAATAAAAGTATTCATATAATATTACAATAATTATCATATTACATGATATACTGTAACAATATGGTAACAAGTTATCAAAACTTGGCTGAAAAGCAAAAAATATATTATTACTAATATAGCAGGTTTAATAATTGTAATAGTATGTAAATAGGTCATTATTAATTTTCTGATTTTAAGAATGAGTTTTAGTCAGTTCACAATTGTTTAGTGTTTTTAAATTAATGATTTGATGATAAACTAAAATTATTGAAATTTTTTTTTTTTTATATAGGATGATAATTTTTTTTTATTTTGACAAATATTCAAATGTTGAATAATTAAATTGCATAAATTTCTGGTTTTTTTAATCAGATTTATCAGAATAACTTTTTAATCAATGCTATTTAATAGATAAATACTGTACTACATTTCAGACTTATTGTTAATAAAAGCATTATTGAATTTTTATATTATTGATTATTATTTAATAATAATACTATCTAGATTAACACTAGTACTATATTAACAATTAAACTAGCATTACAGTTTATTTTTGACTAACATTATTCTTTTTCATAAAATGAATCTTTAAGTAATTAATTTATTTAATTAAAAACTTATTTCTAATACATTTTTTTTTTTTTTTAAATTAGCAAACATTTAACCCGATACAATTATAAAAATATTGAATTCACTTACTATCACTTTCATGTTGAAGATAATAATAATAATAATTTTTTACTTTTGTATGCAGACTCACAATATCAGCATAGTATACTGCTTTTTAAATATATCATTGCTCATATATCATAAATATAATATAAAGTGTAAGCAAGTTCAACCTCTCCCCATATTACGTACATTCGACTTTACATAAAATATTTTCCATAACTTTATTTTTATTTTTTCCAAAAGTACAGCATAAACATTTACTGTATTTGTAAATTACAAGTGCAAACAAGTCAGTTTACATTATTAAAATTTCAGTATTACTTGATTTATTTGTTTTTATATATTATTTTTTTATTTTATGTATCATATTACTGGCACAATATCATTCCATGAGACATCTTCCTTTCAATCAGTGAACAATATAGCATCATAATATTGTGTAAGTGCAATCATTGTAGTCCACCTAGCTCTGAGAAATTTTGATTAAGAACTTTTGTTAAGAAAACTATTTTTATGACTTATGCAAAAACTACGTTACATAAGAACTTCTGTTCATATTATTTATATAAGTCAGGGAATGGCTGTATTTATTATTATTAATTTATCTAATACTATATAGTCAATAAACATTCCATGATCCTTCTTAGCCACAATTGGATGTGGAAAATATTACTTGTATACTATTTATTAATTATAGTATTTATTAATAACACTTGTATAGTATTTAATTAATAATAAATATTTTATTCCTGCTTATAGTATTTCCTACAACATTCTAAGTAGAAGAATACAGGTTTTTAGATTGATATAATTCAAATCTCATGTATTAACTATCATAACAGAATATTATAATAGTTAATATTTCTTCTTTTAAATCCTCATATAAATTTAAAAATTTAAATTGCATGTTCTTTGTAAAGTACTATTGATAAATTATTGCTTATTTTCTTACATCATTTTTTTATATGTTATAGTATAGACCAGAGGTGGGCAATTATTTTCTGCCGAGGGCCGAATTGACAATTTTCAGGAGGGAGCGGTCTGTATAAAAATTGAAATGTACCTAAGGCCGAATTTAACCTTATGACGCCATTATGTAATTTAAACTTAAGCGTTTTCAGTCTTACGGAAGACCGAAAACTTTAGCTTTAAAATAAAACTTTGTGCTGAGGTTTTTCTGTTTAATCAAAATAAATTTTTTTGTGCTGAGATTTTTTCTGTGTAATTTATTATACCAGGAAGAAAGATAATGAATTATTTAAAGATATTTGTAACATATAAAAAATTAATTATAAATAGAAATTTCAATTAAAATGTATATTTTTTTTTATTTTATTTGTATCATGTGAATTATAATAATAGTATTATTATTTATATAATTTCTATATATTTTCTGTATATAAAATTCACAATTATGAATTAAGAATTATATGCAAAAAGTAACCAAATGCAAATAGATATATATCTTATAAAAAATAATTCTACTTACCTAGTAAAAAACCAAGTAGCTACAGCACCAGCGATTACAATATGCTGACAAGATATTACAAACTGGGTCAACCAAAAAAATGCAAACAAATGATACCATCTCATTATCTAAAAAGAAGGACAAGTTTTTTCTTAAATCCGTATAATTTTTTATTGTTTTTATGTATCGGAAATGCAGCTACCTGGAAAAAAGTATTAAGAGGATAGGTAACGTAACCGCTTTTATTTACTTCCGGTTGACCAGAAGTATGGAGGAAAAAATAACCAACAATCATAAGTGCACACACAATTACCAATACGATGAAAGTCTGAAAGTAAAGTTTTAATAAATTAATTTTTGAACTAATGTGCCATAAGTTATTTCCTAAATCAATAACGAGCTTAATGCTTAATACGTTAAACGTTTCAAATTGTGCAAAAGTTTTTATTTAAATTTAAGATTTTGAAAGTAACGACTATTTAGAAAACAATTTATAAACTAATTTATAAAATTCAAACAAAATAATATAGACACTCACCCATAATGGCTGAATGAGAAGCAAAGGCATCGCTCCTAGAGCTTTACCAGCTTCTTTAAATAAAGCTGCTACCTTTGAGATGCATTGTCAAAATAATTTGGAAATTTTTATATTTTATATAGGAGATTCAAAAATTAAACAATAAAAATATATAAAAAATGCTTATTACAGTGATACTGTATTCAATTGTGTAAAATTGAATACAGTATCAATATCCTAAATTTTAATTACATTTGAATTCAATTATTTCAAAATAAATTTCTGTAATTTGATTTAACAAAATGAAAAACCTAAAACCCTCAGCGAAATAGTGAAATCAGTATATCGTGCATAATAAAATACAGTACTATACTAGGAGGTGTATTTAATAAGATGTTTCGTTTAACTTGTAGATAATGCATTTTGCTTGAATTATATCTATTATAAAATCTTGCATACATAGGAATTAAATGCGGCATGGGAAAATGTCGTTCCAGAAATAAATATTGTAGCTATAAACAATGAGCAATAAACATATGAAATAATCTGTTTATTCTATACAGTAATAATTTTCGTGATGTAACTGTTTAATTTGTATTATTATGCAACATATATATTGATATATATATATATATATGTTGCATAATAATACAAATTAAATGCACAATAATACAAATTAAATTAATCCAAAATTAATTAATTTTTATTATTTTTATTTTTTGCGATTTTGTCGGGACCTGTCATTAAGAAAACGAAATTTCGAAAGAATTGTATTTAACTTTCGAAATTTCTTCTGCTAATGGCAGGGCCTGAAAAATTCTATTTTTTTTTCTACTTATTATAATAAAGATTATTAAATTAATTTATTTATGTACAGTCAATTCTCGCTATTCGCGGTAGTTACATTCTGTAAATTCTTCGCGAATACTGAATTA
Source organism: Olivierus martensii (assembly GCA_000484575.1). Classification (NCBI taxonomy): domain Eukaryota; kingdom Metazoa; phylum Arthropoda; class Arachnida; order Scorpiones; family Buthidae; genus Olivierus; species Olivierus martensii. The sequence continues at coordinate 23,817 of AYEL01084174.1, forward strand.
GCGAATAGTGAACTATTATGTCTATGGGAAATATAGAGTTAGGCTCCTGCGGACCTTTATTTCCAACATTTTCATACTTGGTTTGTGTTTTTCTGTTTATAGACACCTTATTTAATATGTATTACAAATAATTACAGTATATGCAGTGTTTAGTACTAAATACAGTATTATAATTACAGTAATCGTTATTTAATTTTTTAAAACATTAACTATGTAGTAAATAAAATCTTATTTTGATCGATAGTTTTTTGATGTTGCAAGATGTTTGATGTGACAGCTGACACTTTATTGTTTGATTTAACAGTTGACACATTGTTTTCTTGTATTGAAAAACTGTTTAAAACATTAACTATGTAGTAAATAAAATCTTAGTTTTGATTGATAGTTGATGTTGCAAGATGTTTGATGTGACAGTTGATCACATTGTCTTTCTGAAACTAACTATGTAGTAAATAAAATCTTATTTTTGATTGATAGTTTTTTGATTAGCTATGTAGTAAATAAAATCTTATTTTTGATTGATAGTTTTTTGATGTTAAAACACTAACTATGTAGTAAATAAAATCTTATTTTTGATTGATAGTTTTTTGATATTGCAAGGTTGTCTTTCTGAACTGCCTGAAAAACTGCATCAGCCTTATCTGCGTAGCTTTTTCTCTCAGATCTAAAATTTCGGCGTAAGGAGCAAATGCGTAGGAAGTTAGGCGCCTAAATTTGAAGCTGAATTCAAGCCTAGGGGCATATTCTTCTATGGGACCTGTGAACGATATGAACAAGCTTTTGGCCTACCTGCGGTCTATGGAGTGAGCAAGGATAGATAATGAGAAAATTTTCCGGCAAACCGATTCAGAGACTACATTTGCTAACAAACAACTTCCTTTATTAGAGAGAGTTTACATTGGTAACAGTATTTTCGCCGCTCAGCAGGAATCCGCGAATAAGCGCAAAAGCTCTGCGAATAATGATTTTGTGGTTACAAATAAATTTTCGCGAATAGTCGAATACGCGAATACCGAATCCGCGAATAACGAGAATTGACTGTATATTAATGCAAATAAACATATAAAACATTTATATCATCTGATAATTAAATTGGAATTTATGATAAGTAAATAAAAACAATCTTTAATATAAGTTTTGCTTATTACTAAAAACTTTTTCTAGAATTTATCTTCTCAATTTTATTATAATTATTAATTTTGATATATATTATAATCAGAATCTGTTTATCACATAAATCGAAAAATGAATATAATTCTTTTAATTTAATTGAATGCAGTATCAACTTTTTATAGAATATTAATTTTTTGAGTTATAATCAGTCAAAATTATATAAAAAAATTTAATATTTTTGATAAAACATATAAATTTATTTTATAGATAAAAACATATTTAAGTCATAATAAAAACATTTTATTTAATGATAATTATTGAAAATATTATTACATCGATTATAATTTTTAAATTAAAAATCATCTAATTTGATCGCGGAATTATCAAATAAAAACAACATTAAAGATAAATAACTTATATTTAACATAAACTTTTATACAGAAATTAAAACTAATGATCTAATTATAAATTTACCAGAAGTGAACCTATAAGAATTTGTAAATGATAAATAGAATTGGGATTTTATATAATCCTGTCGAAGATTTACGACATATCAAATATGCAGTATGAACATCGATTGGCATATTTAATACCGTAAGTTATAAAATATTCATATATTTATAATTAAAATATGTACTCACCAATCCTATTCTCTTCCTCATAATAATCACTATCAATAAATATAAGATCTGAAAATAAATTGATGGAATTATAACCTGTATTAACAAATCATTTTAAACTTTTAAAGCAATTTTCTACCTTCCGCTCGGTCAAATTAAACAATAGGAAGTAATTTAATTTTTCAGGAAGCATAATTTTCGTTATAAATTAAATCTATTCAAACTATATATATCTTAACATAGGCTAATTAAGCACTTTCATATTTTACTTCAGTGTTGTTTCATATATTACATGTATCATAAAATTGAAAAAATGAGAATCTTTATCTTTGACATTTTTTTTTTAATTTTCAATGCAATACAATAAAATTTAAATCTAAACTTTCTGCATAAGAAAATTAAATAGCTTTACCTGACTGTGTTATTAAATAAGAAATAAAATCTCTATATTTTTCATGATTTATAAAAATTTTATTTTATTTTTTTAAATTATCAAAGTTTTCAATTTTTAAAGTGATATTTCGTAAATTGTTTTATTTTATGAATATAAATTATTGATATTTTACATAATATCATATATTCATAATCAGTAATACAAAATTTTGAAATATATTCATAATTTATGAATATACAATATGTCATTATATTAATAAATTATTGTAGATTTCTTTTAAATTAATAAAAAGCTACAGAAAAGTTTAACTCAATACATCTAACATCTGGAATATTAATCAGGATAGATAAGAAACGATATTATTGGAACTCAAATCTTCTAATAAAAAAATTTTATTGGATTAATTTTGGTTTTCTCATGTAATTTACAAATCAGAGCTATGCTTCTAAATCTATTGATTTCTCAAATAGATAGAAATATCAATAGATAAGATCACGTTTCTAGTTAAATCTGATAAATTTTAATTTTTAAGAAAATATTATTTTAATTATCTCTCAAAATCTAACCTCAATTGAAATTTTATTACCAGAATATCCAATTAGATTCACTCCGAGATAACTCGCATCCGATTAAATATTATGATTAGAGTTGTTTTTGGAAAGACTCATATTAATTAATCATTATTGTACTTTTAACATAGAATGAAATTGTTTGATTTGACAATTTGATCTTAATACTGTACAATAAATGGATGGTTTGAAATATAAAATTCTTTAAAACAAGAGTTGAAACGATAAAGTTTATGATAAATTAAAATTTAAAATGATTAATTTGTTATTTTATAATCCTCTAAAATTTAATTAAAATCTAAATTACGTTCAAAATACGAATCAGATAATTTTATATGTGGTACTGTATACTATAACAACATTATATTCAATATATATGAAATTTTATTATAATTTAAAAAATTTATTAGATCTATCATGTAGAATTTATTATAAATTTTTGATCATATGTTAAAATTTAGTGTATAAATTATAAATACTTTTGATTTGAAAAATTATTTTTATATTACAAGATTGCAGATCGAATAAAATTATGATATTTCAAGTTTTATCAAATATTTGTGATGCTATTCTGCTTTTACGTTTCTGTAATTTTGTATCGATCAAATGTTATTAGAGTGAATTAAATACAGTATATCAATCACAAATACGACTATCGTATAACCTAATTTCTGTTTGGAAAATAGGCCAAAAAACAACAGATGGGAAAAATATGTCATACATAGCATAAAGATAATTCTTGTCATTTCAAATACATTAATTACTCTTATGCATTCTCTAAGCCATAATAAAATAATTGCACATTATTTTTATGATGTTTTTCCATTTATAACAACGAAATGTTTGACTTACAAGTTAGTTTTGCTTAATAAATTCATTTATTAAATATTCTGGTTTTATTTCGAATTTTAACTTTTATTTATTACTTGTAACTATTTAATAATGAAATAGTCAATATAGATAAAGTTTCTTACATTACTCGAGCTATCTTATATAAGTATAAAAATTGCAAATTTAACTTACCATAAATATAGTAGATATTATGGCTGCTATTAGCCAAGATTTTTGACTTTGCATTTTTCCTTCTTTTTGGGGATCGTCATCTGATAATTCTTCTGCTTCCTTCTTTCGTTGATGCCACGTATACCTAAGAATATAAATATAAATAAATACATATATATACTACAATAAACTTTCGTATAACGCGCTCCCCTATAACACGACTAGTCCTCATACAACGTTATAAAGAGTCCCGTATAACGCATAGGATAAATTTAACATTGTCATACCTTTTGACTTTGGGATTTAATTTATAAATTTTAAAATTTAATTTTTATTAAATTTAATAATTTAAAAAAAATTCTTATTTTTTCGTCCAAAGGTATACCTTTTCTTCTCAACTTCTCAGGTATTTTTTATTTCAGTACGCATAGCTAAAACATCAAAAACCAAACGATATTTATTTCGTTTCCATGACAACTTTAACAACATTTCCGTCGGGTTATACGAATCCGCGTTTTCGGAGTCCGTGTTATACGGAGGTCTACTTGTATATAATATTTTTTAAAATTTATTTACCTGTATTTTGTTTTGTTTTTTCCTTTATTAATACAAACCTTTTAAACAAGTTAATTAACATTATGCACACAATAAAATCATATTTGAAACTAACGAACATCTCATTAGCAATATGCGATTCAACCAGTATGCGATCATTGAGAGAGACAATTTTAAATTTGCATAAAATCGTCTCATAATGTATGTTTCGTATAACGCGATTTCCTATAACGCGGAACGTATCCCTGCATTGTACGGGAGTCTGCTGTATATATTTGAAAATCGATTTCCATATTCTTAAATGTACTACAGTCATCAATATTTGGATAAATAATTGTGGAAATACTTGCATTCAGAGCGCTTTGAAGTAAAAAACAAATCAAGATTTTATGCCAATTCCGTTACCAATATAATCATGGAATACTATTTTATTAAAAAATTATAAACAAAAAATCTTTTTGTAAAATACATTAAATCTAAAATTTCTATTACCGTTCTCAAATACGGGGAAAATATCCGCCAATAGTTACTCTTGAAGAATATTAATAAAATAAAATTATTATTGATTTTATATCTCTTTTAATATGAAGAATTATTATGAATATAATTAATCTCTATAGCCTATAAAATTTTAATACACATATGCATAAATTAATAGTCAACTTTAATTAATGTAAAAATTTAAAATTTCAGTTTTTCCTTACCATAAGAATGACGTAAGTATTATTGTTCCAATTCCTACGATTATCAGTACTGCCCAAATTATAATGGCTGCACAGAATCTCAGCACTATTATTAGAATTATTGCAAGAACTGTAATAAAATTTATTCAAATATAACATTACAATGTTTATTGTAGAAATTTATATTAAGGTAACTCGGGGGAAGATGACAGTTTTGTGATATTTCGTTCACACGCGAACAGTTGGCAGAGCTTCCTGCAGTCTAGCGTGGAGGCATCCAGTGCGAAGTCTATTGTTGTGAATATTCAATATTATATCCACTTTAATCGACGTTAAATCAAGAATTACAATCTTCGAACTTGGTAAGTAAACATATTATAATATTTCGTTGTCCGTATATAAGGTTTAACGCTGGATGTACTAGCCCACGAAGCTTAATCTCTTCATGATATTCTGTCATGCGTTTCTTTCTGAGCACATGGCAGCTTAAAACAATATGGCGGGTCCCATAAGAACTGGAACTTTATCTTCATCAAATAAAAGTACACAATAAGCCAATTAAGTAAGATAGATCGTTTATTCAAAAAGTTTTCAGCTATCCATGTAGCCCACCTCAGTTGAAACACAGACCAAAGAAGCTTCTCATCTGGCCAAATCAGGGAACTAATTAGTGACCAGTTCCTAACATCTTCACTGATTGGTTCCCTGATTTGGCCAGATGAGAAGGGATGGTGAGAAGAGAAGCTTCTTTGGTCTGTGTTTCAACTGAGGTGGGCTACGAGGATAGCCGAAAAATTTTTGAATAAACAGTTTATCTTACTTAATTAGCTTATTGTGTATGTTAAAGTAAGAAGTATTTCAGTGTATTCAACAAACCATAGCTCTCAATCGATTTTATTTATTTTTTCCCATATAAAATTGAAAAATTTTCATTCATGAATATTTATCATATTTTTATTTCAATCTCTTTTTTGACTTTTTCTATTCCATAATGAAATAAAAGGTATAAGAATTAGATTTTGTGTGTTTGCACACCAATAAGCCTGATAACTCTCATAAATATCTGATTCAAATAAAATTAGTATATTGTTATGATCTGTTAGTAATAATAATAGTTCAGTATAAGAGTTTCTTCCTCTGAATATCTACATCTGTTTGTAATCTTGAAGCTGACTTGTGAGTTGCATGACAGCAGAAAACAGACTGAAAGCAATTGACAAGTGTAACCATATAAGCTATAGCTATTTATTAGTAAATTATAGCATCAATAAAAATATTTTAAAACTTCTATTACAAATATTCATAAATGAATCAAAGAAACATATTTTTTATGTTAGCATACAAACATAACAAAATTTAAATTTTTAATAAAACAGAAAAAATATTTCTAACCAGTAATGTTACATAAATTAGAATATGCATATGTTCCAGTTTATGAAATCCAATTTATATAAGATTGCAAAATGATCCACTTACAGAAGTTGGAAATTTTCTGTGCCAACTTCTGTAAATGGATCCAAAAAACTAGACTAGCTTATAGGACCTTAAATAAAGTTAAAGTGCAGGAGCACTTTCGGCGTAAATGGATCCAAAAAACTAGACTAGCTTATAGGACCTTAAGTAAAGTTAAAGTGCAGGAGCACTTTCGGGCTGGACTGCCTCTCATCGGCTGCACAGAGAAAGAGAGTGTTAGAAGGAGAACCTGACCGAAGACGGGACATCCGTTCCCTGTGTCGGGGAACGGATGTCCGGTCTTCGGTCAGGTTCCCCTTCTTTTACATAAATGGATCAATGTAAGTAATCTTTCATTGATCCACTTCTTTTTCTTTTCTAAAATATCATGTAGTGATATTTTAGAAAATTTTGTTTTCTATAAGGGACATGTTTTTCAAATCTTTTTAACTAAAAGCCTAGAGTAAAACTTTCTGTTTTGCTGTTTTAATGTAGTAGTAGATTACTACATGCACTACATGAGAACATACTTTTACATATGCAATAAAATATAAATTAAATTTTAAAATACAATTTAATTTTAATTAATATGTGATTTTTAACCTTTCAGTTATTTTATTTCATCATTTAGTTATTCCTGATGTAATTGCTTCTCTTTACATATACGTGTAAAAAATTGGGCTTAAAATATACCATCAAGGAAATACAATAATTATTATGGTAAAATTAAAATGTTATGCAATATATATATATGCACATGCAGTTCCCAACTTACTTTACATAAGTGAATTGTTCTGTGAAATCCTAAGTAAATCAAATACAGGTATCCCTCTTATAACACAGTGATAGGTTCCTAAAAAACACTGTGTTATGTCAAACCATATTATATGAGACCTGGATCCAATATAAAAAGATGAATTACATTCCAAAACCAATTAAAAACAAATAACTTTCTTTAATTCTACATAAGAAACAATCTTTACATTCTTAAAAAACATTCTTTAATTTTTATTAAGAATATTAATAACACGAAACATAATGAAAGAAAAAATATATATATATAAGATCTTAAAAAAAATATATGTAAAACAAAAGGAAAAATTATATCTTCCTTATTATTGTTTTTCTTTAACAATGTCAGTTTCACTTTTTGAACTATTATATGCATTTAAAGTTTGTGTATCGTCTCTCTCTACAAAATCAGGAATCTAATCTGTTACATCCTGTTAGAAAACAATCATTCCTTAACATATACCCAAAAAAATTTATGAATAAAAAGTTTTACTGCTCTTTCACATTCCTCTATTGAAGAATAAAAACTTATTTTTTATCCAAGAACTGAACGTTTGGAACACAAAATATTCAATGATCGCCAATTAACTCAATTTCAAATCGAAATGGAAAATAGAATTCATATCGTCCCTCTCACAGCAAATTAATAAAATTGCATTTTTGATTAATTTTAGCAAAGTATTTCCCAATGATTGCATTTTGTGTGTTTATTATGTATCCCTAGTATGGATTTACAAAAATTAATGAAAATATTTTGTATCGTAGGAAAGTAAATATTATTTTCTAAATGTGTTAAGTGAAAACTGTGTTGTAGAAGTACTGTATCAGTATATTTTCTGCAATTTTCAAATTATGTTAAAGCAAAACTGTGTCATAGGAAGCCATGTTATAGGAGGGATACCTGTATATGTATGTCAGAGCATACCTTATACAGTAGTAACATGTCACAAAGATATGATGATAAAAATAGTTATATTAAAGAATAAGACATAAGTTGCATAGTAATGCAGTTGCTTACCTTCTTGAAGAATTTGATTCAATCCTAAATTTCACATTTTCAGTTTTAAAAGCTAGATCTGGGTTTGGACCTGGCATGTTTAATAAAATTAATTTTATGAATCTGTGTATCTCAGTTCTATATAAGTTGAAGATTGCCTGTATAGTCTACCCAAAAAGCAGATGATGAAATATAATTAACATATGATATACTGTACATATACAATTTGAATCATATTGCTGTAGTTATTACTATAGTTTACAATAAATTTAGTATGGATAATAATGATAACTCTTGTTATAGCAGTAATATAACTATTTTTTAATATTACCATATAAAATTTCAATACTACTGTATATATTAAATTATAAAGTCAGAGTTGCATAAATTGGGGAGCTTTATTTATAGTACAGTAATGCTTTATGAGCTGTTTATTTTTACAACAAGGAAAGAGTAAGCAGTTTGTCTCTATGATACTGTTTATTCTTTCTTTGTTGAATTTTATTTTTAACCCCCATTTTATAGAGGCAAAAATAAAATTCTATATGAAAACAAAATGGAATGCATAATATACATATAAAATTTGTAGCAAAAATAAATATAATGAAAAAAAATGAAAAAGATATTCATTAAAATTGGATGAAGTTATAACAAAATGAAATTTTAGCTGGATCTATTTATAATGAATATTAGAATTTCGTTTGATTAGAAATTTAATTAATTCACTATGAGGAAATTGAAAATGACTTTTCTTCATAATGTTATATTAGTATTAGAAATTGTCAAGTCTGATTCTTTTTTTTATTATTTTCCTGACCTACAAATAAGTGGCATTGTAGCTCATGGACTACAGAGTTGTTAAAATTAGACTTATCTAACTCAGAAAGCTCTGGAGCAAGTTTACTGCTCCAAATGAAAAGAAATTTGGACAACAGAGACTACAGATGATGCACTTGTCATTTATGTAAAAAAAAGTGTTAGTACAAGAGGTCACTGATAGATGGCACTAGAGCTACAGCTCAGTGAATTTCTATAAAATGATGCTGGTGACAATATCAGGGATGGCCTCACCAGATATAAAGGGGCATGCTCTGCATAAGATTAGATGTGTACCTATTGCACAATGCTGATGTTGCAAGAGAAAGCTCTTATAGTTGAAACTTTTCTATCAGAATCAGGAGAATTTACAGATTTTTGGCAACAGAACAACTTATGTCGAGGACCACTGTCTGCATATGCACTTTGCAGTATGATGGAGAAATTTGAAAGAATCGGACAGCTCAGTAATCTGCCAGGTAGAGGAAGAAAATGAGTTAGCTCATGTGGAAGATGTGGCTACAGCAGTGGTGGAGGTGTCCAGTCAGTCACCACATGACAGTGCAAGTGTTCCAGCTATTGCTCATGCTGTGGATTGCTGTATTCCACTGTACACCATATCATGTGACAGATTTTGTGGTTTTATCTGTACAAAATCAAGTGTTTCCAGCAGCAGGGGACACACAACTTCACATGGCTTTTGCACTTCAGTTCCTGGTGTGAATGACAGTTGATGTCACATAGTCATGGAACATTCTTTGAACGTATGAAGCCCATTTTTACTTAAATGGCCAAGTGAATTTGCACAACTGATGCATCTGGGTTAGAGAAGACCCTCTGGTGATCCATAAACAGCCCTTGCATGCTGCAAAAGTAACTATGGTGTTAGTTTCATGGCAAGCTTCATTGAGACCTATTTTTTTTTGAGGAAGTTACTTCAACTGGGGTCCATGTATGTTCCGTCTCGCAAACATACAGTATGATGACGTTGACAACGTGGGACACAACTTCATTTGGCTTTTGCACTTCAGTTCCTGGTGTGAATGACAGTTGATGTCACATAGTCATGGAACATTCTTTGAACGTATGAAGCCCATTTTTACTTAAATGGCCAAGTGAATTTGCACAACTGATGCATCTGGGTTAGAGAAGACCCTCTGGTGATCCATAAACAGCCCTTGCATGCTGCAAAAGTGACTATGGTGTTAGTTTCATGGCAAGCTTCATTGAGACCTATTTTTTTGAGGAAGTTACTCCAACTGGGGTCCATGTATGTTCCGTCTCGCAAACATACAGTATGATGACGTTGACAACGTTTGTGATCCAACAACTTCAACAATATGGGTTTCTTCAGGACATTATATTCATGCAAGATGGTGCATCATCTCATATCTATCATTCTGTTCGACATGTGTTATGGCCAAGGAACTTGGTTATGGCAAATGTTCACAGATAAACTGGTGATCAGCTGTTATTTCCTAACAGCTTGGCCTCCTCGTTCACTAGATCTCACCCCATGATTATGGAGTTTCTCAAAGGACTGAGTCTATGGTGAAAGATATGCATCTCTGTCAGACCTACAGAACAGCATTCGTTGCTATGTAGTGATTAATGTGAACTTGCTGCATTCAGCAGTGAAAAATATGGTTCTGTAAATAAAAAACATTCTTGTCAACATGTGGGCATATTAAACATTTATAATGTTGTTCCCACAATTTGTATAACTCCTGTGCCACCTATTGGCAATCTTTTGTACTAACACTTTTTTACATAAGTGACAAGTGCATCATCTGCAATCTCCATTATCCAAATTTCTTTCCATTTGGAGCAGAAGAACTCACTTCAGAGCCTCATTGAGTTAGGAAGTTTAATTTTAACAACCCTGTATTTCAGTTTATTTTTGATATAGGTACTTATGAAATTTTGTAATTTGTTGATTTATTGGGACGATTCAATGGCATAATTAAAGGATGATGCCATTGAATCTTACAAGAAATATACAGGTAGTTCTAGACTTTATAAGATAATTTGTTTCTGGAAAAAACTCACAAACCAAAAATCAATTTCCCATAGACATAATATTAAAAATGGGGCTCTTCTCAGCAATGAAATTTGATCATAATAAAATTATGTAAAACTAAACAAAATCAATAGTTTATGATGAAACAATGATTTATTTATCTAAAGAAATCAAAACATGGCCTTTAAAATCAAGAAAATTATGATAAAAAAGAAATTAATTGTCATATAAATGTTAAAGAATTTTTATTATTATTGTATTATTGATAGATAAGTAAATGAACTTTTATACAGATGAACTACTGCCCTAAGTAGAATGTCATATAAATGTTAAAGAATTTTTATTATTATAGTATTATTGATAGATAAGTAAATGAACTTTTATACAGATGAACTACTGCCCTAAGTAGACTCCAGGAATAAGTTATTTACAAAATATGTTGGCAAAACTATGGTTGTACTACCATTTTGAGTTTTCCAGTTTTGCAGCAGACAATGGAGTTTCTACTATAAACTCAGTTGTACTGTATTTTATAACTGAGTATCTAGTTTCAAATGACTATTTTCGAATGTTTGGCATTTATTTTCTGTAATTAATGCTCATAATTTTCAATTTTTAATTATATATATTTCATATTTGAAATATATATTTAAAAATAACCCAGGAGCTCATAAACTGAAAACTATCTGTATATGATGACAGTGATGAGGAATATGGCAATTCTTATGCCATATTCCTTAATATAGTAAGATAAAGAATAATAAAAAATAAGATGACGATATTACAAATTTAGAAACATGATGGTTATATACATGGGCTAGAAATTTAATAGTGATCACAATAGTAATGGAGGAAATGGTGACATATGCAATCCTGTTTGTATTGGCACATACATAGTCAAACCTTCGCCTCCTATCACTCTAAACCAGCGTTTCTCAAACTTTTTTCATTCACAACCCCATTTTTTAGATGGAGGAAATGGTGACATGTGCAATCCTGTTTGTATTGGCACATACATAGTCAAACCTTTGCCTCCTATCACTCTAAACCAGCGTTTCTCAAACTTTTTTCATTCACAACCCCATTTTTTCATTACGAGATTTTTCACGACCCCATTTTTAACTATGAGATTTTTCGCGACCCCAGGTATTAAATATGAAATAAAACATTCAAGTACATAAATCATTTACACACTTATTAAGATGAACACAATCAGCCAACTACACTGAAAATTCATATGTTGTCATACGTTAAATATTGGGTGTTTGTGAAATTACCTCTAAACTATGTTGTGTTTCCATGTGCACAAGCTCACATTAATGTCACACAATCTGCAATTCAGAAGGTCAGTGGAAAAACATGTTTTCATGCTGCTCTAAACTATGTTGTCTTTCCATGTGCAGCAAGCTCACATTAATGTCACACAATCTGCAATTCAGAAGGTCAGTGGAAAAACATGTTTTCCAAATGGAGGAGCATTCTTGACTTAAAATTGAAACTGCGAGAGGCTGTGCCAGAAAGGACTGCTATTGGGGATTTGTAGAAGTCTGTGGTGTTGATTTATTACCATGCAGCACTGTAAGGAAGTAGTTGAATGCATTCAAGTGGGAATGAGAGTGACAAACCTAGGCCTAGACGATCTCCATTTCGGATGCACAAGTATCAGACAAACTGTAAATGCTGCATACTACACTCATTCCTTGCAAAACAACCTGTGTGAAGTCCTGTGAAGACACCACTTTCTGACCATTCCAACCATTATCCTCCATAACAACAACCATTATCTTATGACTGGTGTTGTCTGTGACCTGCTCACAAAATGGGGCATTATCATACTTTCCAGATCTTATCCCCTGTGACTGATTGATTTATTTCTCAAACTCAAAAACCTTACAAGACATTTGGTTTCACACAGTTTCTGACATTATATGAGCAGTCCACCACTTCATCCATGACATCAACATATTTGGGGATGCTGACAGCATTTTGAAGCTACCACAATAATGGAGAAATATCACGGACAATCCTGAAGACTATATTGAGGGACTGTAAAAGTAAATCTGTGTTATGCCTTTCCTGTGCTAATCTGCACCATTGTGATCACTATTAAATTTCCAACCCTCATATATAACATGAAAGAAAATTGTAATTGCATGCCCTTATTTTATTACTGAATTTTTCTTGTTTTTTTATTAGACATTTGTATTTTAAATAATACAGATATTCCTCTAGTTACAAAAATATAATTCTTATGTAAGTTTTGTTCATAACTCGGATACTGCTGTTATTTTGGCTTCAAAAGTACTGAAATAAATTTATATATTGTATATTGTAATATGTTTCATAATTGAACCAATTAAAAGTTTATTATTTCACAGATTTTAATGAAAAATTCCAAATATAAAGCAAGAAGTTATTGATGTAATCACTGTCATCTTGAAATAATATATTAACTAACTGCATAATTTTACATTATATTTGTTACTTGAGCATTTTGCTATCATATTATTTAAAATTATTGAAAAGTTTTTGAAATTTCATGAAATTTTATGTTCATAACTATAGAATCATCTGTATTTAGTTTTCCTTTAAGCATATTTTTGCTTACAGTAGAGTTCCAATTATCCAAGATAATATGGACCAAGGAAACTCAGATAACAGAGATTTGCATTAAATATTAAATAAACTAGATTTAAAATACATTAACATAATGATGTACATTCTATTTTAGTTCAGATCTATTCAGAAGTTAATGACTTTTAAATTTTACAATAAAAAACAAATTTATTTACAGTTATTATATTGTTATACAAAAATTGATTGGTTGATATATATAGTATTCAACTAATCAGAATTCAATTTTATTTAGTATTAAATTATAAACATACTACAAATTATTTCTGAAAAAGAGAATGAGTACTTTATTACCAAAAATATCTCTCAAGTTAGAGGAATAAATAATCTGGACAATAAAAAACATTAAAAAGAAAACAATTATTGAATAATAATTTTAAAACTGAAAAATTTCAAATTCAGATATATCCTGAGCTAGAAAATCTATTCTATGAATTGAAGAATTTTGCAATATAGCTAATGAAATTGCAAATTTTTCATACAAAAATGAATAATACAATAAGATATAAATGATAATAGCAAAAATTTCTAATGATCAGAAATCTGAAAGTAAAGTTTGATTTATCTTATTTTGGAATGTAAACATAATTATAGTAGTATCCTATTTAACCAAAGTTCTATATTATGAGTAGAATTGTTGTTTACCTTGTTTTGAATTTTTTTATTTCAAATCGTTTTTATCAAGTATAATAAAACAGTTGCAAATAAAATTAGAAATATTTTAAATTATGCAATAAAACACTTAATTTATAACTATTTTATTACAAAAATAAAAAAAATCAACATGCAGTGAATGAAAATTCACTTTTAAATTATACTAACCATTACTTGCTCATATAAATGAGAAACTCTTATCTCAGACCTTTTTAGAAATGCACACTAGTGATGTAAGGGTTGGAGTATCACTGGAGAAATTCTTCTGAACTCATATACAGAATCATTAAATGGCATCTATTATTAGGTTACAATGCCAACTATATATTTTATCATTTTATAGGAACTACAATTTTAATTTTTGTTCCTTAATTTTTAAACAACAACAACATAAATTTTCTGTCATAGAAATCTAAGAATTAGACCTTTCTAATGATATGCTATTTATAGGAATCATTACAGTGATTTGATTGTAAAAGGATTATCGTCTGTCATAGAAATCTAAGAATTAGAATTTTCTAATGATATGCTATTTATAGGAATCATTACAGTGATTTGATTGTAAAAGGATTATCCAAAATGCAAACTGCATTTTGCTATTAATACATATAAATAACAAGTCATTATATTCAAAAATAGATCTAATCTGAAAATAGCATGTACATTATGTTAATATATTCAAATCCAAGTTATTTAATAATAATTTACCAAACCTTTAATGTTATCAAAGTTTTTAATTATTTCAGGTATCCTCAAATATTTCATTGTCTGAAAAGTCATGCTGCATTTTCATAACAGATAGCGATTGTTCATTTTTGGAAGTACTAAAGTTATTCGCATCTATGTTATTGTTATGTCATTTAACAGCTGATAGTTTTCGTTTCTTTTTAAAAAAATTGATCCATTTTTTTTATGTTTTATAAATTTTACAACAAGTTGAAGATGGAAGACCAAACTGTGCATTTTTGTTGTATTTTATTGTTTTACTTCCATAAAGGGAAAAACACGCATCAAGCTTGTGAAAAGTTGCATAAAGTTTACGGTGACAATGCTCTAAGAATGTCAGTGCCAACAATGGTTCACAAAATTCTGTACTGATGACTTTGATGTCGAAAGTCAGAAGACCAACAGAGGTTGATGACGATAAAATAAAAGCATTAATTGAGTCAAACCATTGTTACATGACACGAAATATTGCAAAAACATTGAACATCCATCATTCAACCGTTCACGACTGCCTGAAGAAGCTGGGATACATAAGCAAGCTCGATATTTGGGTTCTTCGTCAAAGAAATTCATTTGATGGCATGAATAAACATATGCGACATGCTCATTAAACATGAGGAAAATGATACTTTTTTGAAGCGATTGATAACTGGTGATGAGAAGTGGATCGTTTACAACAATGTGTGAACAAATGCTCTTAATCCCAGCATGATGATCCACCTCAAATGACATCGAAAGCAGATATTCATCAGAGGAAGATTATGCTCTCAGTATGGTGGGATTGATTTTAAAGGTGTTGTGTTTTTTGAGATTCTACCAAAAAACCAAACAATCAATTCAGAAGTGTACTGTCAGCAATTGAACTTTTTGAATGAATCCATCATCCAGAAACGTCCAGAGCTCATTAACTGTAAAGGAGTTGTGTTCCATCACGACAATGCAAGACCACACACAAGTTTGATCACCCGCCAAAAAATATTGGAGCTTGGATGGGATGTGTTGCCACACCTACCATACTTGCCTGACCTCGAGCCATCAGACTTCCACTTGTTTCGCTCTCTTCTAAACTCCTTGTGTGGTATGACATCCAATTCAGATGAGGCTGTAAATCAGCACCTTGTTCAGTTTTTTGCCGATAAAGAGAGATCCTTCTATGAACAAGGTATTATGAAGCTCCCTGAAAGATGGCAAAAGGTTATCGAGCAAAATGGGCAATATATCTTTGATTGATCTTTGTTCTTTATATAAATAAATATACTTTTTAAAACACAGAAAAATAATGTGTCATGACTTTTCAGACAACCCAATAATTAAAAACTTTATATTGTCTTGGATAATTGATACTACTATATATATATATATTTACAAAAATATTATCAGCATATCAATCTAAGTTATAATAAAACATGACTATACAGAAAAACAAACTTTAACTATAAACAAAATATTTATATTAGCAGAATTGACTAACAAAAATAAATTAGAAAATGTATTCTATTAACCATTCAATAAATTATTCTTAATTTTTCTCCATTCAACAATATTATTTTTTAAGGAATTTTTGAAATAAAAAATAGTCAAAGCTTATAGTTATCAGCAGATATAAAACACTACATGATCAACTTAAAATGTTAAAACTGATCACATTAGCTTTTAATGCAGTGATAGCATTTGCAAAAGCAATCATCATCTGCTTCTGAAAACAGTTATGGAGTTAAAGCCTCTTCTCCTTGCTATTAACAAAATGAAAAGCTATTTATAGCATGATAAATTGTATTTGCTATTAATTTCTAATAAACATTTCCATCTGGATTCAAATTTTGGAATTATTTATATTTATAATATATTAATAAAAGAATTAAAATTAAGGAAAACCTTTTGAATTATTTCTTAAAAAAGTAAACATGTTTCAATATATGAGATTTATATTTTAAATTAAAAAAAATATGGTAAATTATTATAATAAAAATAATACATTATATTAATTTTTTTAATTTTAAATTATATATTCTGAAAACATTTAAAATGAATCATTTTATTAAATATTAAAATCAAATCCAATAATGTAAATTAATCATACATTCATTCATTCCACTCAAGAAATCACTGTTAAAAAAATAAAATTTTTATAAATAATCAATTTTTCTCTAGTTGATTAATACAAAAAAGATGTAGTTTCAGGGGATCAAAATGCATTCAAATAAAAATTTACCTTCTAATATAAATTATATAGAAGTTTGCTGACATTTGAACCTTTTTAAAACTTGAGCACAAAAAAGGAAAATATTAAAAGTATGTGAACTTTGTTGATAACAATTATCGATACATTATGTTTCAAAGCTAATTAACTATCAGCAGGGCATGCTCCAAGTATTAAAACCTTTTATATCTGATCTCAGAATTACCAAATGTGGCATTACCTTGACATTTTCACATTTATGTAGCATTGAGTGTAGGTTAATGTATTTATATAATTGGAATAGACTGATTTTGCAACTTATTATTTAGTATAGTATTTAAATATTAAATATCTTGAAATACAATAATTTTACCTTCCATGAAGTGACTCAGTCAAAGTTATTCCATCAATTGGAGATGAGGAATGCTCAAGACAATCACGAATCTAATTAATGTTAAAAAGAATTACACTTTTAATTACTCTTATTATTAGTCATAACGGAATACTACTTACAAATCCAGGAATTTGAACAGTAATAAGAAAGTCAGCAGCATCCTTTACTAATTGTCTTTCTTTCTTGAGTCTTCCTTCCTGTGGAGATAATTCATATTTTCATAATTTAGAAGAATTGAAATTTGTAGTTATGATAACTTTTAAAATAAAATATGTTTCAAGTTAGCCTAAGTATCCAACAAAAGAAACATTGTAAAATTTATTTTTTTAACACAAACTGCTATTAAAAGTGAAATTTTAAAAGAACAAAATTATTTCATTTCTATTCAATTTGTGAATAGAAATGGAATAATGTTTTTAATTTGGTTAAATTACTTTTGTTTTCTAATGTAGCTTTCCATAATTTGCAAGTTTCCACAATACACAAATTTACTTGTTTTTTGGTATATTAAGATAATTTTGCAATAAAGAAAAGTATATAAAATCAAAAACAAGTATAGGAACACCTCGATTATTGCGGTTATTGTTGCCACGAAAAATAGGGAACACCCTGTATTATTGCAGAAAAAAAATAAAATTAGATTTTATTTTATTGATAGCAATATCTGTAAATACTATGTAATTTTCTCTATTTATATATATATATTGAGCAAATAATATTCATATTATTCATGGGTTAAAAATGCTTTTTCAAAATAATTCCATCAAGACAAATGGTAATTAGAATCCAATAATTTGGTAATCGTCATATAAAAACTATGCTATATTATTACAATAAATAATTGCTATATATTCTTTGCAATAAGCAAAGTCCTAATATAATTCTCTCAAAATATAAGACTAAATATACTAATTTTATAAATTTTTTTTAAAATTACCAAAAGAAATTCTTGAGCAATCAGTAAATTTCTAAATATTTCATCATCAAATATAATTTCATTTCAAATTTGTCATTTAATAGAAATACATTTTTATCATAAATAATTAATTTTCTATCATAAATATTTTTTTAATAAACTTATATATCATTTTGAACATTCTTCCATCTTGAAATAATTTCACCTTAAACATGATTCCATACAAACCATAAATATATATGAAATATTAAATTGCTAAACATCACAGTTTGTAATATGTTTTTTCATATTTATAAAACAGAATACAGTATGCTTTATTTCCAATTTATTATTTCTTCATTCAGAGACTTATTATTATTCTACAAATTATTTTAAGAATATACATTATATTGTATCTGATATATAAATAATTTGATATTTTGTTCTATTAAATTTCATAATTAAATTGGACTATTGTATCTGCTTCAAATTCAAAAAATATATCATAATTTGATAAATTTTACTCTTTGTGAAAATATATAAATCACACAATATTAGCAAATGAAATTATTCTATCAGAATAATTTTTTTCATTGCATACATCAATTTATGGTATTTTAAAATCTCATCCAATTTTTTGTTTTACAGATGTTTCATAATGTCGTGTAGCTTTTTTCCAGTCATATCCAATATCTTTTATAATTTTGGCAATATATGATTTACTATAAAACATATTTTTTTCAGACAATTTTGTCTTTATTCTGTTTAATGTTATTGAAGGATTAATGCTTAGCAAATTGAGGACTGCATTGTGCAAATTGCTGTTACCTTTCGATTTACGAGTAGTCATAATATTAATATTAGTTTTATTTAATAGATTTTCTTCGTACTTCTTTTTTAATCGTTGTGCACTTCGTATCGAAATTCCCAATTTTGATGCAATTTCTGTTGTAGTTGCTTTCTTCTCAAATAATAATTTAAACGCTGCAACTTTCTCTTCAGTGATGTAAGAATATGGCTTACGCATGTAATTATTAACAGGGCCTAATATTTAATAAAAATACTTAACAATACAATAATGTTTAAAAACATCTAAATTTATCGAATGAAATTTATTTAATGTAACAGAAAAGAAAATTTCAGAAAGTAATATTATGAAAGTTATTTTAATTTTAAAATTTTGTTATATAATATATGGTTATAATTCTGTCAAAATTTGAATATTTATTTGTTTTGGTGAAATTACATGAAATAATTTAAGATTGAAAAAAACTATAATTTAATTGTTAAACTGGATATATTAAGACATTATTCTATTTTGAACTGTGCTCAAAATAAGATTTATTCAAAATTTATATTAATAAAAATAGTTTATTCATCGATATCATTACCATTGCTATTTCCACTTGTTAAATCATTAAAAAGAAATGAAATTTAATCCAATATTTTTAATAAATTTAGTTCACTACTGTGGATTAAGTCTAATAGTGTATGTAATTGAACCATTACCATTGCTATTTCCACTTGTTAAATCATTAAAAAGAAATAAAATTTAATCCGATATTTTTAATAAATTTAGTTCACTACTGTGGATTAAGTCTAATAGTGTATGTAATTGAAATCTACTTTCATGAAAAAAATATTAAATTCAATTTATAATTGAAGCATTCTCTAAAAACAGAATATGTGCATGCTATTACAGTGGAGCCTCGCAATTCGACGTCCCGCAATTCTACATTTGAGCTTCGTGGGTTGGCGCATATGCATTCATGGAATTGTGTGATGTAATTTGCTATTTATGTAATTGAAATCTACTTTCATGAAAAAAATATTAAATTCAATTTATAATTGAAGCATTCTCTAAAAACAGAATATGTGCATGCTATTACAGTGGAGCCTCGCAATTCGACGTCCCGCAATTTGTCGGTCTCGCAATTCTAGATTTGAGCTTCGTGGGTTGGCGCATATGCATTCATGGAATTGTGTGATGTAATTTGCTATTATTATACAGTGGTACATTATAATTCGACATTCTGCAATTCGCCAGTCCCGCAATTCGACAGTTGAGTTTCATGGGATGGTCCATGCACATGCATGGAATTGTATGATGTCATTTGTTATGTGACAGTTCTTGTTGAGCTGCTTTGGTCTTGCCTGTGTTGTTGGTTTTAATTTTCAATTCTGCATTTTTCAGAAAAAAATTTATGCATCTGTAGTTATTATTTTCTTGAGTGAAATTTAGGGATAGGTTCAAAGAGAAGTGAACAGAGAAATAATTCAGAAAAGAAGAAAACTGGACTGAGCATAGATAACACTGTGCAGAAACGTAGAACAATTACAGATGTAACTCAAAAATATGGCATTTCTAGGACAATTTGGCAATGTTTTGCAACAGAGAGGGATTATAAGTGCTAGGGTGTCTGTTGAAGCAATGAACATTTCTGACAAGAATAGATCATTAATCAATGAAGAGATGAAAAAATTGCTTCTCACCTGAATTAGAAAAAGACAAATGAAGAGAGATCCAATAACTCAGGCAATGACCTATGAAAAGGATAGGTTAATTTTCAAAGAATTGAAGAAGAAAATTCCAGGATGTACCTCAGATCAAACTGAGGAATGTAAAGGAAGTCAAGGCTGGTTTCACAGATTCAAAGGTAGAAGAAAATAAAGAAGATTTTATTCCAACATACAAAGGCTAATACATTGAGTGTATTATGTATAAAATAGTGCATTTTGTAATTTAGTGTGTTATACAAAATAGTAAAATACGTATAGTAAAGTAAATAATATATTGCATCTCTCTCACCTCACCCATTAGGGGAGTAGGATAGGGATTTGACAATAAATTAATCTATTTTTCATAGTCTTATATGGGAAATATTGTCCCGCAATTTGATATAATATCCAATTCGACATTAGTTCAGTGACAGATTAGTGCTGAATTGTGAGGTACCACTGTATTAGGAACATTTTTGACCATAACTTGGTCATCAAGAGTAAAATCATCATCATAAAATTACTAAAAACATTGGAATTATAGAATAGAACAGCATGTATATGTTTAAATTTAACAGGAGACAAATATATATAACAATAGCAAGAAACTAATTAGGGAAAAATAATTTACAGATAATTTCACATATTATAATAGCAATAGTGGTCTAATATAATGAAAACAAATTAACAAAATAAATAATAGACACATAACCGATAGAGTTAGAACATTACTCATTATGTAGGTTTATAAACTAGTGTATTATATTATTAGCCAGCAGCCATGCATTTAGTAGTTGGTTACCCAAATTATCATTGATTATATTGTATTTCTTCAATCTTTCTTTGATCATTAGGGTTCCCATAATACAGCCTTCTTTGTATAGAATTATATTTCTTTAGAATTCTGGTGTTATTCCAATCAATTTCTATGCTACAGTGAAACCTCATCTAATGGACACTTTGTAATTCCCCGACAGTAATACATGGATGTCTATGGGAGCATCCCCCTCAAAAGCGGACACCCTCAATAACAGACACGGACACTTAAATTTTGATAATAACGGGCAATAAAAACTAATAAAAGTACCATATTACAGCTCAAAATTGAAAGACGAACGAAAATCGTGAAAAAATTTTTTTTTCTGGTCATCCTGCTACTCACACTAGTGGCTTTGTGGTCTTGCTCATGTGTTCAAACAAAATGCACCCTTAACAGGCGTCGTCTACCTTGCACCGGTCGAGATATTTTAAAGTGTTTTTTTTATCTTCATTTGGTTTTTTTCAAAAGTTATAGATTTTTAACTTATCTTTCTTGGTAGACGACTCCCAAAATTTTTAAAAAATGTGTCCAGTATTAATATTCATTATAACGTATCAGGACGCATTGACGATTAAAAAAACAAAAAACAGACAATGTCCATCAACATCGGAAGGTAGGATGGCAATTTAAAAATTAGATTACAGTACAGTATTTTTTTTTAGATTAGGCTTAATAAAAAAAAACCGACAAGAGTGGAACGGGTTAATTATTGTAATACAGTAACAGTACTGTATACTGTAAAAGTTATAGGTTGGTCGAAATCAAAACTAACACTGAACTGTTAGTTTTGCTTTTGATTGGTTGAGTCTGTGCTGGGACATTACAGTGTACATACAGTACTGTACTTTTCGCTTGTTGGATACAGTAGTACTGTAGTCGGTAGAAATCATGTCAGTGAAAAGAAAACGTTTATGCCTGAAAGAAAAAATAGAAATTATTCAGTCTTCTGAAACAGAAAAATTAAGTGTTTGAGCTCTGGCAACAAAATTTTGCATTGGAAAAACACAAGTAAGTGACATTTTGAAAAATAAGGAGGAATTACTGAAAGCATGGAGATTGAATATAAACAAACAGTCAAAACGTTTTTTTCCAAAATCTCCAGGATTAGCTATTGATAAAGTGACATTTGAATGGTTCTGTCGTGCAAAGGCCAACAATATTCCGTTATCAGGACCACTTATTCAAGAAAAAGCTAAGGAAGTTGCTGAAATGCTTGGCTATACAGATTTTAAAGCATCAAACGGATGGCTAGAGAGATTTCGTAAACGAAACAACATTTCATTTAAAGTGGTATGCGGCGAATCTGCTTCTGTGGATGTAAATATCATTTCCACCTGGATTGAAAAGTTACCAGAGCTTTGCCAAGGCTATGAAGAAAAAAACATTTTTAACTGTGATGAAACAGGTTTATTTTTTAGGGCGTTGAAAAATGAAGCATGCAAAGGTGGAACAATATCAAAAGAGAGATTGACTGTGATACTTTGTGTAAATATGATTGGTGAATTTGAAACACCTTTAATTATAGGAAAAGCAAATAAACCACACTGCTTTAAAGGAATTGACGTCAATCAGTTAAAGATTGATTGGAGAGCGAATTCTCGAGCCTGGATGACTAGAGAAATCATGACAGATTGGTTGCTTATACTAGACCGAAAAATGAGTAGACAAAAACGAAACATCATCCTTTTCCTAGATAATGCATCTTCTCATCCAGTTGACCTTTCATTACAAAATGTTACACTAATTTACCTTCTACCAAATACAACATCTAAGTGTCAGCCTTTAGATCAAGGCATCATAAAAAAACTTTAAAGTATTGTATCGTCAACGAATAATTAAGCACCTTTTGATGCAAATTGATTCAAATGATGTTAAATCTGCAAATCAACTTGCTGCGTCTGTCACAGTGTTAGATGCTATTTTTTGGATAATCGCCTCGATAAAAGCAGTAAACACGTCGACTACGCGTAACTGTTTCATCAAAGCTGGATTTCTAGGATGTCAACAAGAGAATAACGAAACTGAAGAAACAACTGATTTTGAAGAGTTATTGCAACAGTACAGACAATCTGGAGTTGACTATGCATCAATAGATAAAAATCTTTTTACAGAAGACTCAACTGTAGATATCAGAGAAGTAGTCAATTCTATACAGGAAAACATTGAAGATGAACAACTGAATACTAGTGAAGATGAAGAGATGACAGCAGAAATACACACCGAACTCACATTATCTGTGAAGGATGCATTTTCTTCTCTATCGACTCTAAAAAATTTTTTTATTTTTAATAGTGATTCCACAGGATTAAAATTAATAGCGGAAGTAGAAATGCATCTAGAGAATGAAGTTCAAAAATGTAAAATAAAACAAAGTAAGATGTCAGATTTTTTCCCCAAAGTGTAGAATAGTGTATACACTCCTGAGATTACATTCATATTTTATAAGTTTTCAAGTTTTATAATAATACCGTATCAATAAGTAGCATTCAAAATATTAATTTATAATCTATCTTCTTTATGTAAATTATATATTTATGTTTTAATTTCTTTACTGTTTCAAGCTACAGTATACAGTATTTGTTTATTGTTTGTATGTTGGTATTGCAAAAGATAGTATAAATAAATAAATAATGATTAAAAATGAACATTTAATGCTAAATTTATCGACTTTGTTACTCATATAATGCGAAAATTCCGTATCGTGCTAAATCACACCAAGCAAAAAAATGGATGGCTCAGATGGCCATTATCCTCAATAGCGGACAAATTTCTGTTCCCCAGAGGTGTCTACTATTGAGAGGTTTCACTGTATATTCATAAGCTCAGGTTAAGAGAATACTGTAACGTTCTTCCAAATTTAATATCATATTTATATTTAGTTATGTCCTCTAGGTTCCTGCCTGTGATGCTGATGTATTTCTCTCTTCTATCTAGATTTGGGCATTGTTTTATGAAGAATTTAGTACTATGTTTTTTGGCTGTATCTTTTATGGTCCTCATGCTAGAAATATTGTATGATAGTGTGACTGTAGGTGTTTGCACATTATTTTGGGTTGATAGTGGTTGCATATCTTGTGTTATTACTTTGAGAGAATAGCTTCTTTTTTGAACTTAACTTTCTTTTTTTTCTTTATCGTAGATCTTTCTCATGAAGATTTACATATACCCATATTGTTTATCCTAAGCTATGATTGTCTTAAATTCTTTGTGCTGCAGGTTATACATGGAGCAATAGTGAATATCCATTGAAAAAACAAATGGATGACTGTTCTCTCATATTTCATGACCAATAGGGAGTGAGGGTCAGTTTGTATGTCAGCTTTCTATGTACAGTAGTGCCATAATGTGTGGACATGATGTTGATGGTGATGTCTAGGTAAGGTACAATGGAGCTGCTTTATTGTTCTAGAATTAAGTTTAGATTGGCATTAGTTGAGGTAAAAGCTTTAGATAACTCTTTGGAGTATTCTAGGTGGACCCAGGTGATGTAGATATTGTCAACATAATGCACATATATTTTTACAGAAGCTATCAGATTATTTATTCAAACTCATGAAATAGGATTTCTGCCATAATTCCAGCTAAGGGACTGCCAATGGGTACACCATTCTGTTGTTTATAAAATTTCCCATTAAAATAGAAGTGTGAGTTGTAACATAGGAAATGGCACTGATTTGGTTATCATTTCATTAAAGATTTGCAGTAAAAATTGATATAATGTTAGGCAAATCAGTGGTAATTTAATTGACAGGTATAAGCTCTTAAAATTCATCACCGTTATAATTTCATCAATCATGGAAAAAGTATTCTTAATTTTAACAAAGAATTCTTCAACTGAGGATATTGTGCATTCATAGTCTTTTAGTTTATTAAAACATATTGCAGCTAAGGCATTTTCAATATTCCTTAGTAGCAATCTATTGGTTTCAATAATGAGTTTGATATCAATTGGAGTTTTATGAACTTGATGTAATCGAAAGGCCTGGGGCAAGCAGGTTGCAAATAGGATTAACTTTAAGTTGCTCAGGTAAGCTTTTTTTCTTTAAGATGTTATTTAATTTAAGCTATAAGGGAGCTTGTAGGATAGTGAATAAGTTCTTGGGCACCTGATTCCTGTATATATTTATTGAGTAACCTTATATAGTATCTTGTTTAAATATAACTATTTTCTCTGATCTGTTATCTTTCATTGGTGTTAGATTCTCTTTTTCTAGCTATTTTAGGATTCATTGCATGTAGGCTCCTCTTTCTTTGGTTGCTATTGTTTTCTTGCTTTTTAGGTATAATATCAGGATCTGTTACAGAATTATGTATACTAAAATTGATCAGAATAAATTAATTATTATTGTGTGAAAAATGAATTGATTTTGATCATTTTCAGCATACACAATCCTCTAGTGGATGCAAACAATATATACAAATTTCATTTAAATTGTATATTCCACCTTGCATCAGAGATGAGTTCTTCAAAAATATGCCACAGACTGCTACAGAACAAATCGAAATAATAATTTCTTTAAGAAACCATTGAAATGGAAGGTGAATTGAAGGAAAGTGACATTACTATTTTCAACAAACATAAAATTACAAAAAGCATCTGAAGTATGTTCAGTACATCTATTTCATACTTGGAGCAGTAACTAAATAATGCAGTGTGCTGCTACTAAAAGAAAAAAAAAACTTTTCACCATGATATAAAGAATAAAAGATATAACAATGTACACATCTCTTCTATTAGTTACCATATTGATGATGTAAAGCTGAGTGAAGTAACTTAGCACCGTAGATTTGGTAAATTAAGAAAAAACAGTGTTTTCAGATAAAAATGTTTTACTTTTAATATAACTGTTTATTTGTAAAATTTTTATTATACCTTATTCTGTTGTATTTGGTAGCATTAATGGCAATAAGAAAATACTAGGAATATGATTATCAATTTCCTAAAGATGGTGAATATCAAAAAAAAAAAAAAAAAAAAAAATTATTATAATAAAAATTCCACTTAATTTTTAAGTAAAAAAAAAAAAAAAAAAAAAAAAACAGAATTCTGTTTGTATTTATGTCTTGCAGCACCAAAAACATCTGTAAAAATGTATTCCAAGTGGTAATTGAGCTACATAATGTCAGCCGCTATGATACCAAAGCAAAAATGATTTCCAAAATGATTTGCACATGGAATTTTATGACTCAAAGTGAAATGTTGTCTTAATTATTTTATATTGCAAATTTGAAAAAAACAAACCAAAAGAGGGATCTGGGTGTACTTATATAGTATATTATTTTGATAAACAAATGGCCTGCCTGATATGATTGAATATCAATCATTTTTCAATAGGATTGATTCCCTAGAGTGGTTCAATCCATGTCTTGTAAGTCATTAATGGTCCACTGGACCCTTAGCTGTGGCTTGTAAATATGATGCTTCCAAAAACATTTTAAAATATATACTACGATAAAATAGTGTGTAGTAACTCCTGCTCCTGCTATCATTTAAATAGGAAAACTCAGTTTTTTTTCTTATTAATTGAATATTTCTTTCCTTTCTTAGTTACTGTATTATAATAAAATTTACTTATAAATGCAGTTGGTTTCATTCTTTTAAACAACCCCTAGGTTTAGGAAAAAGTTATTATATGAAGTCGAATTCGGAAACAACTCTTACGAGAAATATTTTCAAGTCAAAAAATTTAAATAATTATATTATAGTAAAATACATAAAAACCACTGCAATTGATTTTTAGATGCTTTTACTCAACAAATTTTCTCTTAGGTGTTGTTTCTAAATTCAATCTTAAAAGCAGTATATAATAATTGTCTAAGTTATTGTATGGTCCTAATGTATCAAATTTTCAAAACTCCTGCCCTAGAGAGTTCCAATATTGTGTATAAATAGTCCTTGATTTATTATGATGTAATCAGTAAATTTTGTGATTGGTCAATGCAATTCATGTACAGAGTTCATACACAATGGTCTTATGTATCAAAATTGTCCTTTTTGTGTCTAGTTCCTGTAGTTTTATGTTCATTAACTTTTATTATGATAATGTATTATATCCTAATAAAAATTAAGTAGGAAATCTATAAATTTAGAGCACTTACAACTTCCAACTAGTCTGACACACAATCTTGAAATTTGAATCAAACTCTATCATATGTCAATGACTATCTAAATCAGTGTTTCTCAAACGGTGTGCCCGGGCACACTGGTGCACTCTGAAAAGTAGCCAGGTGCACCCCAAGCAAATGAAAATAATTTATTATTTATATATATATATAAAAATCTGCATTTTTAAAAGCTACGGATAGGCACGTGGCTACCATGTCTGAGTCAAGTCTTTATCGTTTGATATTTTAAACTGGATGCTCATTTTCCTATTTTATAGTTTTATGGCTAATTTTATTTAATTGAAATTTAAAATGTGCCTCAGAGTTTAAATTACTATACAAATGTGCCATGATTTAAAAAAGTTTGAGAACCACTGATCTAAATATATATTTCATTCAGATTGAATAATACTTATCCAAGATATTGTCCCAAAATAAGTGAAATATCTATTTTTGTAATAAATATTAATTACTTCTAAAATATAATGATTGAAATTTATAAAATTATTGGATATTTTATCAGAATAATTAATATTATATATATTAAACTGAAAATGTATCATTATGCTATGTAAAATTGTTCAAAATCCTCAAAAACAAATAAAATGAAAATTTGTGCACAACATAGCAAAGAATAATGAATAATGCAAATTCTTCAAATATCATTCTACCAAAAAACAAACGAAAAATATAGATTGTTGATAAAATGCTAAAATCAAAAATTCCTGTATTCCATATTCAATACATAGAAAATCTGAATTGCAGCTGTGCATCAAGAGTGATTTCAGCCTCAAAAATCAAAATTATCAAATTTTAAACTCATAAAAGATATTCTTTATAGTCTTCTTTACATTTCTAAGTATAATTTATAGGTATCAACAAAAATTTTTTAGCAAAATTTTTAGTTTTGTCCAGGTTAAAATACATGTTGATAAAACTTTTAGAAATTTATTATTGAACATTATTTTAATATTGAAATCTTAAAGCATTTATATATGCATTAATTTTTCAATAATTAAAATTAAAAAATTGTTATTTATAATTCATTAATAATTATAATAAATTTATAATTACCAATCTGACACATAGGCAATTCCTAAAATACGAATTCCTTCTCTAGTATCATAATCTTCATCTTCTTCCACACTTTGTTCTACTTGATATGGTGCAATTTTAAGCCAATTATATAATTTCCGACAACAAGACTGAAATTAAATACTTTATATTACAACACTAAAATTTTTCAATACTGGACAATCTTTTTTTATTTAAAAATCTTCAAGAAAATTTTACCTTAATAATACCTTCTTTTGCTTCTAATAATAAACGAGCTCTCATCTCTTTTTCAAAAAGAGGATAAAGAAATTTAGTAAGAGCTATTTCTAATGCTTGATATCGTTGACCATTCCATTCTTGGACATTTTTGCTGAATTCATCCTATAAGAATAATTTTTAAAGAATTGTTAATTTGAGACTTAACATGTCAATGGTTGCTTTAAAAATTATTTGGTGCTAATATATAAATTTCAAAAAGCTTTTTTAGAATTACTATATATTGCAAATTACATTTATCATCATCAAATACCAATTTAAAAAATTTTTGTTTTATAATAATTATTTTTTTTAATTTTAATGTGGGCATGGTATGCTACCTCAATGTCCAGCAAATTCCTTCCCAGGAAATTTCTGTTCCACTACTAAGCTCAATACTGTCTCGTATTGGCAGGAAAAGCATATTCTGAACCATTATAGGTAAAAAAAAGCTAATATTATAGCTGTTATTGTGGGAGGATTTTGTTCTAACACTAGAATTTTTTCTTAAAAAAACATGAAATATTTTGGATAATAAAACACAAAACTATTGAAATGTCAAATAAACATATACTGATGCTTGACTGTAGTACATATAATAGTTAAAATACGTAAAATATGAATTTTAAAAAATGTTTATAGCAGTGGAGTGGGCCTCAAGTTCTGAGGGCCGCATGTAACCCGCAGACTCGAATTTGACATGCCTGATTTATAACAATATATCAATGAGAAACATAAATGCGACTTATGAAAAAAGTTCAGAAAAGCAAAGCAATTATGCTGTAAGAGTATGTTTATGTAGAAATGTAAATTCTGGTTTCATTGAGTCACAAATTTTTTTAATAAATTAATAAAAGCTTTGCTTAATTAAATTCCTTCTTTTATTTACTTTTTTTCATAGTTTGATTAATAATAAAAAAACAGTTATATCTGAAAATTCATATCTACACATAATTTTGGGAATTTATTATATTTTTGTGATGATTATATAATTAAAATAAATAAAAATTAACTTACTTTCTTTTCATTTGATACAAATGTTTAATAAAACTGAAAATGAAAATATTTGCTTCATTATGACAATATACCATAGATTTACAATACACTAATATTGTACTAATAAAATAAAAAATGAATCCTGAAATCACAATTTCAGACACTCTTCTTTCCACCACCAGGTGGCAATTTGTTAAGAAAATTTATAAAATTGATAAATAAGAATTGTTATTAATTAATCACAAGTTAAAATGGTAGAAAGTATTATTTATAATTAAATAAGAATTTATTTTTAATGAATAGTTATTAATGTATTAAAGTGATGTTAACCAATCAGGAAAAGACAGGTTTCATTTGTTAACATGACTGAAGATAACAACGACCGAACGAGCTCCGACGAGCCAACGGTATGTGGAGAGAAATATATCAATTCTTTTATTAAAATGTGCTTATGAGAACATTTTATGTGTTTCGCTTATATTTTTATATGAATAATCAGTTAAAAATTTATTTTAATGAAGGATTTTGTATTAACAAAACGATGGAGGTTAGATATTTTCAAGATGGCGATTAGTCACTAGATGTCGCTCTTCGACTGCTATCGGTCGATGACGCTCAGAATTTAAATAGAAGCGGCAAGTTCGATAATATGCTTGGAGCGAGATAATCGTATTTGCTTATAATGGTTTAATAATTGATATTAATCACATTCCAAATATTATATTATTATTTCTTTCATAAATGGATATACTTACCGATGCCTATAATAAAATGATTTTATCCTTGAAAATAGGAAATTTTTCAAAAAATTTATAATTTAGATATTTTACACTGATATACAGGGTGCGCCAGCTAAATCCGGACAAAATAAACAATTTAATTAAACAAAATTTTTTAAAGAAAAGAATAAAATTATCATTTGCACATTATTTTTGGATCTCTTTAGATTAAAATTATTCGATTTAATTCCCTTCTGCCTCAATTACTGCCTCGATCCTCGACCGGAAACGATGACATGCCCTGCGCAATGCCTGCTTGTCCAAGTTCGAAAACGCTGCCTCAATAGCGGCCTGGAGAGATGCCACATTAGGATGTCTCGACCTATTAGAGACCCTTTCAACAACGC
>AYEL01084177.1:0-45416 GCA_000484575.1 Olivierus martensii
AAATACTTTTTTTTTTTTTTTTTTTTTTTTTTTTTCAGAAATGGTGCATTTATTTTATTAAAAAAAAAAAAACATTAAAATATAACATTCTACATTATTTAAAGAAAAATATGAAATATGTTATCTATGTAAAATTTTGATATTTGTTAACATCATAAAATTTTCATTGTTTATATATTGTGATATTCTGAATGCTATTTGAGCCTGTTATGTCAGTTTCTGACACTGGGAGCAATTTTTATTGTTACTCCAGTACTATGATGGTATATCGGTAAGAGGCAGAGCTAACAAGAAGATTGGCATTGAGGAAAATAATGGACACTGCAACTTCTTTTTTAACAATTAGAAATAGATGTTTATTTTAAAGGAAAAGATATAAAGACAAAGAACAGTTAAGACCTTCAAATTTTCATCTATTAAAACTAAATAAAAGAAGGGGATTACAAAATATGACAGTATGTTTGCTCATGGGAGATTAATCTGGAGAGAGATTTTTCAGTATTGTGGATGATTAGTTATTTTTTTCCTGCTTTTCTCTTGTTGCTGACAGGCTTCCTTTTCCCATGTCAGCAATCAGAGAAAGGCAGGAAAAAAATAATAGGCTTCCTTTTCCCCATGTCTGAGAGTGCTGGTGTTTTCTCAAAGAAGATTTCTTCCATCCATTTGTCAGTATCTGGTTCCATTTTTTGTTGATGTCTGTCTTCATTTTCCCTGCCTATTAGTCATCCTCATATAGGAGAATCTTTGTTTTATTAGAATAATAGGGGAAAGGGGTATCTGTTAATGGTAAAAATTGTAAAGAGAAATTATTTTTAAAATACAGGACAGTAAATCTCATCTTTGAACATTCCAAACCTAACTATGATAATACAATATCAAATAATAATGAAAATGCCATTAATATTATGGAAACAAGATTCTTTCAAATTATAAAATTAATTTGCTGCATTCCATTAGGAAATTGTGTATTCTGGAGAGAGTAAGTGTAAAATCAACAATTAAAGAGGATGAATAAGCCAAAAACATTTTGTAAATAATCAAGGATAATTAAATTTTTTTCTGCTTGAAGGTGCTATTGATGTTAATAACTTCTAAAGGGTGGCATAGTTTTAAAAGAAATATATATAGTTACAATTATATTGTCCTATACAAGGTCCCTCACTTAATGTTGTTTTGCCATTATTTTGCCAACAATAATTAATTAAAAATTTTAAAGTAGCAAAACAGAATAAAGCCCTGTTTTCCTACATTTCCATCTCATTTTCTCTCTATTATGAATGGAAACCTATAATTATAGAAAACAAGATAACCATATTTTATATGAGCACTGAAATATATAATAATGTCTATGGACAATATATTAATTAAACTATACAAAATATATAAACATTCAACTGGATTAACTGGGTCAAACACTTTGGCTTTCCATTAAGAGGACCCTAGGATTGAATTAGGAACCCATCACTTAGAAAATTTACATACTAGATCACTGGAGTTTTTGGTTTCAGCTAATGTCGTGGTTTTTAAGAGCCTAAACCCAACATTAAATGAGGGTATATAAAATGCAATTATCTAAATAAATGTACAGTTTGTTCCAAAAAGGTAGTCCCTTAAGTGGAAGATGTTTGGCTTCCTTACAATAATTACTAATAAAACAATCTTCAGTACTTATTTAAGTGACAAACTATACTTTAATAATTATTATAGATCTTTCGGCTTAATAAAGCCATCTCAGTATTAACAATTTAAAATAAAACGAATTAGAACAAATTAAATTCTTCGAATACAAGAATAGTAAATTAGAACACCAAGGACTTAAATGTCCCCCCACAGGTATTACGGGATCTTTGCCATCTTATAACGTATAACTCTTATTTTAGATTTAATGATATACTTTACAAACAAGCAGTGGGTGTATCTATAGGGGGGCCGATGGCAAGTGTCAAGGCTGAGTTAGTTCTCAGATACAAAGAACAATCAGTATTGCCTTCTCTAAAAAATAATTTTAAAATATAAGATATGTTGACGATGTTTTTATGATTGCTGACAATCCTATGCTAGCTGACACATTATTTCAATCCTTTAATGACAAAACCTTAGGATTGCATATATCTTGTGATCAACAATCTGATAAATGTGTCCATTTTCTTAGATGTGCAAGTTAATATCCATAATACTAATCTAATTACAACTGTTTATAGGAAACATACTTATTCTCCCCTGTTTATACCAAGATGGTCTCAGGACCCATTTAAATATAAAATTGCAGCCTTCTGTTTTTCTTTTAAATTGGATGCTCACACATTGTAGTGACGTGCTCTCCAAAGACAATGAATTTAAACTCATTCTTAACCAAGCTAATATGCATGGATATACTCCTGCGTTTATATATAGGATCCTAAACTCTATAAATCGCACATCTTATACATCACTTAATCTACAAAATAATAATCAACCTAAAAAAAAACTTACGCTCGGTCCCGTACTCTAATGCCATACAATCTTTAAAAAAAGCCTTAAATGAGAAAGATTTGGTTTTATCTTTTAGTAGAATGAATACAACGTATAACAACTTAAGAAATGTTGAACCTCTGTTACCACCAAATGAGAAGACAGGAATATACGTCATACCAATATTTAACAATGATTTCAATTGTAATGAAGTGTATATTGGTAGCACAATCTGTTCTCTAGAAACTAGACTGGCTGAACATAAATATGATATAAAAACAGCTAAAATGAACACTGCTCTTGCAAGGGCAGCTTATGAGAATAACATTGACATAGATTGGCAAAAATGTCAAAATAATACGATCTTGTAATAATTTATTGTAAATTAGTAAGCTGAGGCTATTATTATAAAACAATACCGTAATAAATGTCACGTGATTAATGATAACCCCAGAAACTATCCCACCGTTGTGGAATGCTCTATAATAATTTTATCATTACTATAACTGTGCATATATGCTGGTCTACTTTATAATTTATATGTACATATTTTATTTATGTTTGTGTTTTTATATATATATATTATTATTTTTATTATAAATATTATATTAAATATTATATTATTATTATATTTATTATTATTATTTTTATTTTAAATATCATACTGGGTTCTAATTTACTGTTCTTGTATTCAAAGAATTTAATTTGTTCTAATTTGTTTTATTTTAAAATGTTGATACTGAGGATGACTTTATTAAGCCAAAAGATTTATAATAATTATTAAAGTATAGTTTTTCACTTAAATAAGTGCCAAAGACTGTTTTATTAGTAATTATCTTAAGAAGCAAAAGTAAATTATATCTATTTTCCTTACAATATTTACACACCAATGAGATTAATTGGTTCAGGCACAAATTCGAGTTTGCAGAGCTTTGGACAATTCCAGTTATTTTTTCTAAGCAACAGGGTTAGGTAGGCTTAATGACAGGATTTCAATCATTTTTTCTGAAATTGATTTTGAGCATTTATTAGGAAAGTTTCAATTTATTATTTACAAAATTAATCTATGTTGTTATTAATTTTGCCAAAATGCAGCATTATATAGTTGTAACTAAACAAGTAATTAAGCGATAAGTTGTTAAAACACCAAGCAAAGCACTGGCAATAACATAATGGCGACTACAGGAAGTATTTTATTTTATTGTTTTATTCGAAAATCTGTGCTTCTTTCTGCCTTTGTAATAAAATTAAAAACTGTTCCAAGTGATTCTCATTGATAGTGTTTATTATTCATTAATTGACCAAATGATAAAAACCAAACGATATTTATTTCATTTCCATGATGACTTAATCGTCGGATTTAAAAAAGAAAATATAAAAATTGAACATAAGCGTCAAAATGAATTTTGTGTTATGTCTGTTTTGGTTTTCTACTAATTTTTCTAATAAGAGTTTATTGTGTTGGATAGTCAATTTTCTAATAAGAGTTTATATTTGTGTTGGATAGACAAATTTATAGTTTGTTTTATTGATACCATGTCTTTTTGAAATTTCGATATAAAGACAAAGCTCTACCATGTCTTTCTGAAAGTTCGGTATAAAGTATAACAGATTTCAATTGTTGCATATTTACGTATTATGTTCTATTTATTTAATAAAGATATAACTATCTTTCACTTTGTATTTTTATTGTTTTCATATTATAAAATATGCTAAATGAGATTAGCATATGCTTGATTTGTAAAGATATATATGTTAATCTCATTTTCTACAAAATTTCATTTTAAAAAATCATTTCTAATGAAATACTTTATTAATTATATCATTAAATGTTTATCATGAATTAGTCATATATAAATATGCATTTGATTTAGATTTACCAAAATAATTGTCTTTTGAATATATATATATATACTACTAATAAATCAAGTTATTATAATTCATAAAACATCACTGCCATTCTCAATATGAAATCATTTTTCAATTTAAAGTTAAAAGAAAATCACATTTACACAAATAAAATTTCATTCTTATCCTCGATGGGAATATATAAAAAACAGGGTTGCCACTGACCTGGAAAACCAGGAATTTCGGGAAAAGTCAGGGAAAATGAAAATTGGGTTAAAATGTCAGGGAAACTGCTGTTTTTTCCTAAAACCTGGAAAAATCAGGGAAATTTTTTCTGAAGTTATATGTTTCAAGCAATTTTTAGTGAAAAAAATGACAATGTCGTGGCGTTTTGTCACTCCATGAAAGAGATTATTATGCGAAACTTTGTCTACATTAGTTCTTTCATCAAGGTCAAGCTTACAAAATCTGCAAGTGTGTTGACTTAGCATCCATGTAATCAGGCAATTTTTAGTAAAAAATTTTTTTCACTTTTAAGCGATCAGATACATTGCATCGCATACTGCAGAAGTGTGTTATGATGCGGTAGCTTGTACCGACTTTAATTTTGCGACTTTCATGTGCCGGATTTGATGGATGTTATATATTGTGTATTTTTGCTTCAAGCCTGTAGCACAGAAAGTGTTTAAAGAACGTACAGCTAAAGAATTCGGTCAAATTTATTTGGCTTTAGATATAAAATTCGCATTACCGTCCACATCTAAATGATTCAAATGCATGTAGACTTTCACTCAAGTTCGCTAATGTTATGAGTACTTTAAATAATTTAATTCAGATAACTGGTGTGATTAAAGATTATTTTTCTGCAAGTATGTTATGAGAGGGAGTTGGTGAGAAATAAATAGGCTTTAGGAAATTTTTTAGAAATTTTTAATATTCAATAAAAAATAACAGAATCTAAAATTTCACCAACAATTGTTATTAAAAAATATATTTATTGCCTTTTCTTTGATATATTTTAATTAACAGTATGTGTAAAAGTAATTAATAAAATCAAAGCAAATCCATTACATTCACTTCTGTTTGCTAGGCAAAGAAAATGACAGGATAGCTAATCAACTATTACATACTGACATCAGGTAGCTCTCAAGAGGCTACTGCCTTCTAAAGCTTGTGGATTTGTACAAATCAACCATAGACTTTTTGAACGATATGGATCATTTTCTGTATTGCAAGTTGCAGAAGTGTCAAGTTTATTTGATTTATCTGGCTGATCTATATTCAAAATTTAATGAATCCCAAAATCATTTGAAAGGTAAAGATTCAGTCTCGTTCAAACTTGAACAATCTTGCTTGGTTTTCAAAAGAAAATTGTCCTCATCAATGAGAGACTTAATATTAAAACTTACAAATCATGAGTCCAATGTAAATAGTCTAGTAAAAAACATCAAGCTCACCCTTCATATTAAAAATAAATTTTAGTTCAATATAAAGATGTCCTGTTGCTTGATTAACTGTAAATATTTTTTAAAATACAATTTATTATACACCACCATAATAATTATTATTCAAAAATCTTTCATAAAATAGATTTAAAAAGTATTTAATATTAAAATTTTCATTAGGGGGGTCTCCAGATTTTTATGACATCATCAAAGGAGCTGTTGAGATAAAATTTTGGCAACCCTTGCTCTAATTGGACTGTTGATGGTTTATTGTAGTAACCATGGCTGGGGAGCTGGCTTGAAATAGGTTAGGCTCTGGCACTGGCTCCAGAGCCACAGTATATTCCAGCTGTGGCTCCAGCTCTGACTCCCGAGTCATTGTTTCAAAACTGAGGCTTTAGCTCTGGCTCCATCACTATAAAAGTTTTTTTGGTATGACAGCTATCATGAAACATCACTTACCTTACTATCACAACATCATTTTTCTTTTAAACTGATATATTGCTGTCTGTATTATAATAATTTATTTTATATGTATATATTTAAAGTTTCAATAAAATATTTATTTTGGCAAATGGCATTAATATATCGGTAACTAAAAATCAAACATCACGTAATTTATTGATTTCAAATTTTTATCAAATTTTAAGTGCTAAAGTCGGGTAAGCTTATATATGGGTTGCGCATTTTTACCAATATTTCAAACTCTAAAGTTGGGGGGTTGGCTTGTATTCGAGTATATATGGTAGATGGCTAGGAGCTGGAGCCAGCAGAAATTTTAATGGCTTCAGCTCCACTGAATATGATCAGCTTAGCTCTGGCTCCAACTCCAGCTCCTTCAAAACTTCCTGGCTCCATGGCTCCAGGCTCCGACTCCAGCTCCCCAGCCCTGGTAGTAACCCACCCAATATCACATATCATGGAGTAAAATAGGCTTGGATGCAATTTCCTGGGAAAGGAATGGCTGCTGTAAAGCAATAAAATCATTATGCCAATTTAAATGGCCAAAGGTTGTTTACATTTGTTTTTTTGCAATTTTCTATAAATTTCAGTGAAATTGAAACAAAAAATGAATGATTAAGATATATTTTAGCTTATTTTAACAGAATTATCTAATATTTTCCTATTATCTACAATATTTTTTTCAGTTTTAAGCATCTTATAGCTCACTGTATGAAAAATTTGATTTTTATTTAAAATTTCAAAAATATCATTTATCTCATCCCAAAATCAGAATTATTTTGCTATAGTAGATTAAAAAATTGACAAGATGTAATTAAAAAAATTCCATCTTGTCAATCCATGGGACTGTTGCTTCATTTCGTTATAACTGCTATTTCGTTAAAACAGAATTTCATATTTTTTACCATTTTACTATTACAAATATTGTACTGTACATACTATATGTTACAGCTTCGTTATAAATTCACTATATCGAAAATTTCGTGATAACAGAATTTTACCTGTAAAATGTTTGTTTACATGTAATTTAACAAAAAAATTTTTGCAACTGAAAAATTTAGGAACCCTAAAACTAGTTATCCTATTATTAGCTGGATTAATACTAATCTAACTAAATTGCAAATCAGCAATAGCTGGATTAATAAAACTATGATTAAATTTTTAATCCTTTTTTATGGTTTTTTTTAACACTGTTTTGACATCAATAAACATCACAGGCACACAGGTATAATTAGGTCATGACAAAACTAATATTTTAACTATCTGCTGAAAACAAAAGTTCACATAATATTTTGAAAAATAGCACTTAACAGCAGCTGAAAACAATAATTTAATTTTATTGAAACATTTTCAGTTGATAAACAATCATCTTCAGCAAAAAGAACAGAATTATTTCTTTGTACTGAAGATGGTTGTTTTTCAACTGAAAATGTTTCAATAAAATTAAATTATTGCTTTCAACTGCTGTTAAGTGCTAATTTTTGAAGTATTAGGTCATGGCATTTATATATACATGACAAAGGCACTCAAGGCAAAACAAATACAGTGGACTCACGTTTTTATGAACCTCCAATTTACAAACTA
Source organism: Olivierus martensii (assembly GCA_000484575.1). Taxonomy (NCBI): domain Eukaryota; kingdom Metazoa; phylum Arthropoda; class Arachnida; order Scorpiones; family Buthidae; genus Olivierus; species Olivierus martensii. Next base: position 7,791 of record AYEL01084177.1, read on the forward strand.
TACATTTATATAAACTACTTAGTTGGTCCCAAAAAGTCCCTAATGTTAATTAATACCAATCTCATTTATGAACGTTTGATTTTGTTTTTCTATTCTTTATTATTACTGATTTAAATTCTTGAAAATTTTTTCTAAAAATCAATTTAAATTACCATCACATGTATGAATTATTTTAAGTCAAGGTGGTCATAAGTCAAAGACTTGTTTGTTTTGCAGTGGGACATTTTAGAGGATGTTGCCCTTTTCAGGCATCATCTGGCTTCAGTGCTTGATTTATTTAAGCTTTTTTATTAACAGATGCTGCAGGAAGAATACTAAATAGCAGGACAAAACAAGTCCTGTCACAAGTTGCTTGCCACTGCAGAGAGATCAGCTAGATTGTGGAGGACAGGAATCAATGAATTGGGCCCAGATCACATAAATAAATTTTCCAAGGGGTAGAATTTGAGAATTGAGCCCAGATTCTTCAGAATTAAAAACCAAAGCTTGTTCATTACAATTTTCATTATTGGACCTTAGCAATTATCGAGATGCTCTGCTTATAATTAAAGAAAGAATGCCACTTCTTCATTAAATTGTTATTTTATTTGCCCAATTTCATAGATTTTATAAATCTTTCATAGGTATGCTCTACGAATAATTATGAGAATGATGTGGAGGAAGTCTGTATAGGTGGTAGGGATGGAAGGGATGATGATGTTTGATCGATGACGCGATCGCTTTCATTGGTTGGATATGTGACTTTCTTGGTCAAAATTTTTTGATTGGAATGAATTACTCCATTTTAACACTGTATTTATGGAAAAATCTGATTCAATTTACATCGATTCAAATAATATTACCGGTTTTGAAATGACCTATGATGTAACTTTGGGGGATTACTGTATTTAAAAACTAAAAGTTTGCTAAAATCAAAAATAATATTCCAACTTACTCTGTAATATAGTTGTTTTATTTCATCTAAATAAATATGAGGTCCACCATCATCTCGATGCATTGAAATCTGTATTGATAACAAACCTTCATCTTCTGCCTACAATAAAAATATTTACTTTTAGATTTATTCAGTATTTAGAATATTTTTTTTCTATAATTATTATAATTGAAATTATTTATATAATTACTTGAATTATATTCATATTCAAATTAAATTTTGAATTTGTAAAACTTAATAACAGAATTACTAATAAAACAGTCTTCAGCATTTATTTAAGTAAAAAACTATACTTTAATAATTATTATAGATCTTTCAGCTTAATAAAGCCATCCTCAGTATCAACAATTTAAAATTTTTTATTTTAAAGTGTTGATACTGAGGATGGTTTTATTAAGCCAAAAGATCTATAATAATTATTAAAGTATAGTTTTTCGCTTAATAAGTGCTGAAGACTGTTTTATTAGTAATTATCTTAACAAGCAAAAGTAAATTATATCTATTTTTAATAAAAGAATTAAATAATCACTATAACTTTTGTTATTTTTATTTTCATTTATTTCAGTAGCAATTAATGCTTTATGTAATAAATTATTGATTGCTTTATGATTTTTTTCATATTCTCTTTATTGGCTAAGTCATATATTTTTCTATTAAGGGTGTTTCAAAACTATATGTCAGAAATGTAAAGGCAGGTAGAGAGGACCTAAATAAGCAGTTTTCGTACAGGAATGTGGGTGCGGAAATGCAGAGTTGAAGTGCTAGCACATAAGGTAGTATTAACAACAGGTAAGTGAAAAGACAAGTAAAGGCAAAGGAAAGCAACAATTTATCAAACAGTTTACAATAGCTGCTTGAAAGAGCAATCACCAACAGCAATACAAGATTCACAGTGGCGGAGCATGAATTGTCGTACAGTAGAAAATCGTCAGGCATGTCACACACATTTCCAGTAGCAACAGACAATCGGGCAACCAGATCTTCTTCACTTGTTATGGGACTATCGTACACCATGCTTTTAATGTGACCCCAAAAGTAGAAATCCAAGCACGTCAAATGTGGGGAGCGCGGTGGCCAAGGAACAGGACCACCTCATCCTATCCAATGCTGGCCATAGACAGTATCCAGGTGAGTCTTGATGTTCCTGCTGAAGTGAGCTGGGGCTCTATTATGCTGGAACCACCTTCGTGTGCAAACAGCTGGAGGAACATCGACCAGAAGTTCAGGTAAGACCTCTTGTAGGAAGATGCTGTGTGTGTGGCTAGTTAAACAACTAGGTAGGATGCACAATGTCTTTCCAAGCATTAATGGAAAACCTTTCTTTGTAGCCATGTGTTCTTTGTAGACATTCAGTCCCAAAACAATTGTTAACTGATTGTGGTACAAACTTCACTTCAAAGTTTATGAAAGCAGCAGCAGAGAGAAAAACAAACAACATTTATTTTGAAAGTTTTTTAATATCATCTAAGGATTGTGAGTATCTCAAAGTGAGAATGATGGGTGTTAAACATACCCGACCGAGGAAAGGTACACTCATCAGTGAATAAAATATCTGCAGGGAAGGTGGGATTGGCTGCAGCCTGCTGTAGGTATCAGTGGGGAACGTTAACATGCAGAGGATAATCAGCAGGGGTCAATGCTTGCACTCTCTACAAATGATATGGGTGCATTCTGTCTTCATGTAAAGTCCTCCAAACAGTTGCATGGCTCACACCCAACGCATGTCCAATAGCTCTTGAGCTTGTCAAAGGACTATCCTCTACTGTGCATAATACTGCTTCTTCCACTGCAGGCAATCTGCGATATTTTCCAGAGCCCGTATCACGCCTGGAAGCACAAAAGGATCCACTTGCGCACAACTTCTGATGAAGACGCTCGAATATTTGGTGATCTGGCACATTCCTACCCGGAAATTGCTCCATATACATCCTTTGAGCAGCTGCTCCCCTTCCTTGTGCAGCCCCATACATGAAATGCCTGTCCGCAAGCTGCACATTGGTGTAATGATGCATGTTGCTAAAAATCCATGCGGGAAATGGCGATTGAAGGCAGCGAAGCGCTTTCATCTGTCGAACTCAACTTGTATCGCCCTCTCACAGCATTTCCACACCCACATTCCTGTACCAAATCTGCTTATTTAGGTTCTCTCTACCTGCCTTTACATTTCTGACATATAGTTTTTGAAACACCCTGTATATTTTATTGTATAACAATGAATTAATTGCTTTTTGTTATTTCAGACTGAAAAATAATTATCTTTTGCAAAATGATTCTGTGATGACATTTTGAGTATATGGTAGATACTAATGACTAAATTGATGGATTGTTAGATTAGCAACAATAATTGAAATAAAATCTAAGATACTGTTTTAGCATTTCATTTTCACCTTGTTATATACAGGGTCGTGCAGATAAATCCGGATTAATCGCGATGTAATTAAAAATGACAAAATTGTAAGAAAAAATAAATTTATTATAAAGAAAACTAGATAAAAACATATTTACATTATTTACTATTGCAGTTACTCTATGTAGCCGCCATCTGATGCTACAACTTTTTCCAGGCGGGTCCGGAAACTCTGACATGCACGCTTCACTCCTCTCGGTCTAACGAGGTCATGACCTCGACAATGGAAGCTTTCAGGGAGTCTTTGCTGTTGTGGTGGTTTTCGTTGACCTTTGATTCGACAACGCCCCTACACGTAATAGTCGAGGGGATTGCAGTCGGGGCTTGAGGGAGGCCACAACTCGGGCGACCAATGGTATGGGCGACTGCGGCGACAAATCGCCACTCGATCCAAATCGGCGACAAATCGCCACTCGATCAAATCGGCAACAAATTCGTCACTCCTCTTAGTCAGACCGCTTTCGATGTTTGACCCGGTCAGGAATAACTTCCTCCGTCTCAGACTCCCTGAACTTCTTCGCTGGGTCATAAACCTGCGTCTTTTTGTAACCGAACTACTCGATTATTTCTCGCGGCGACTTTCCGGCGCGAAGAGAATCGAGTATAGCCACTTTCCGATCGTGCTCTGCACGTGCTGATGACTTGGCGGCCATTTTGTGAATGCCTACTCTCTACCAAGGTCACTACCATGTCACCTGCAAGTATAGCCAAATTCCCGCCAAAACAGAAATAGCGAAAATTCGTACGTTAAATTTGTCCGGATTTACCTGCACGACCCTGTATATTAATAAAGTAAAAGCATATAAATACAGCATTTAATGTCTTTTCATTATTATGTCGTGAGCAAAACTATAATTAATTAAAAAATTAAAGTTTTTAAGGCAGCAGAATGGAATAAAGTCCAATTTCTTTATATTTCTTGCATAAGAGAGAGAAAACATGTTGGAAATGTTATATAATTGTAGAAAATTAAGCAACCACTTTTTATATGTATAAAAAGCTAATTCAAGTATGCAATACAGAAAGAAAATGATATTAAATTAATTGCAATAGGTCAATCAGTCAGAATCACTGCATGGAAATGCTTGGACTTTTAAAGAAGGACCCAGCACTGATTCCTACATTGGAAAAATTATTTGAGAGTCCAAGCTTGGCTTATCTATCTTCTTTCTTTACAATCTTGCTGGTCTCATTGAATATAGTCAATATGTAATATGTGATAGGAATAGCACTATTATTAATGAATGACTGAAAACTGACATTAAGAAAAACTAATCACAGACAAATCTATGAATTTTAAGGTGTTTTTTATTAGAAAATAATTTTCTTTTCTATAAAGTCTAAGGTATAATTGTTATGCAATATTTTCCAATTAAAGTTTATACACAAATCATGCCTTTTATTCACTTCATTCCATTATTGAGCAATACAGTAATGAGCAGATGGTGAAAGTTATCAAATAGTATCAATTCTAATATTAGAAAGAAAGCATTCTAGGAATGTAATCCTGAATTATAATATTAGATCTATGGGTTTTATGGTTTCAGTTAAAGTCTTAATTTTCAGGAATCTAACCCTGATGTTAAACAAGGACCTACTGTATGTATTTCTATAAATATAATAAAAATAATAAATAATTATATAAAAAGATCGGAAATTTCTAGAAATGTTTAATAAAATAATAATATATTCTTCTATAAAAATTATATACTCACAATGACCAAACGAAGAAACTGATCACTCACTAAATCTTTTAATGGTTTATTTTTTAAATATTTCATTGTATAACATGGATGATTTTCATCAATTTCCTTTAATGTAAAATTAATTAAATTATAAAACATTCAATATTAAAAAACTACAATTCATTAAAACATACAAACCTTTACTCCTTTTTTAGTAGGTTTGATGTTAATTTTTGCTCTTTCAAAATATGTTTGCCTTACACATTTCCTCACTACAGGATCACATGAAATTTGTGTAGCTACTACATATCTTGCAGCTTTTAGTGCATCTTCAGCTGTAGGAAATCTCCTATTTTATAAAATATTATTTTATCAATTTAATTTTTGGAATAACAATATTAAAATATATATATATATATATATATATGTATATGTGTATAAAATGAAAATAATAAAAATTTATAAGCAATTTATAAAATGTGATATCCTAACAGGAATATGATATATTGTGCATGATATAATTTGACAATCGAGTTGTGTACACATTTTTATGTTTAATACAAATAAAAATCTTTCAAATATCACATCTAAGATACATCAGTGATATTTAATATATCATAATTCTAATATAAAGTAGTGGAAATTCCAAAGTTCTATTGGGCCAAAACTAAAAGCCCAGATGCACCTTCAGAATTCTGACAAACCTGAGAGGATCCTTGTTCATGTGAAGTTCGAAACCCTCCAGACCATCTCACTTGTTTTAGAGAAAAATAATAAAATAATTATATTTGTAATAATTTAATATATTAATTTAGAAGTAGTTAATGAAAATAATACAAATCAGTCATAATGAAAAATAAACTTCGAATGGGGAATGTTAGTTCCTCCTCCGAATAAATTGTGGGAAACTTCTGTGTCCAAAGTTTGAATAAATACAATAAGTTCTGTGTCCAAAGGGGAGAAGAGAAGAAGAGGAAAATTAGTCAGTCGGGAAAAGTTAGCCAAGTCAATATTGTTACAGGAATGAACTACAAAGACAAAAATGTAAGGTTTAACAACGGGGTGAGTTGAACTCCCCAGTGCCAATGAAGGCGAGAGATGATGGACTACAGCGATGAAGACGACATTGACAGCCAATTGACAGTAATGGCGGACACGGTGTCGGAAGAAAATAAGATAAGAACTGTGTTGAATACAGGTGGAACTGGACATCTTAAGGAGTATGTGAACCATCAATAACTGATATTTGTAGACGATTAGATATTTATTGCCAATGCATGGACTACTTCAGAAAGGCACTGAACTACTGTTGGCAACGCTCTCTCAGGTATGGCAGAAGGACACGACATAAATCTCTCTCCAGAATTATAATACAGGGTGTCCATAAAGTCCGTGTGCAATTTAAAAAACTTATAACTTTATTAGTATTTGTGCAATAAAAAAATAATGAAATAATTATATTTGTAATAATTTAATATGTTAATTTAAAAGTAATTAATGAAAACAATACAAATTAGTCATAACGAAAAATAAAAGATCTGTAAAAAGTATTAGAAAGCTTAATGTACAGTTCGTTTAATAAAGGTATAGACATAGTCTGTAGGAGCAGCAATGACAGGAAGTAGATCACTTAAAATGTCTGGAAATTCACAGCAAAGGCTGCCTGTAATGAAATGGACTGTTCTTGTTGCCGTATAAACAGGGATGTGGTAGATTGCGTAAAGGGGGAGAATTTCGATGACGTAGGTGACATGATTAATTCCTGATCCATTTGTTGCTGTATTTTTTGATTGCTTTAATTTTTATAAAACACAAAAACCTCCTTACAATTTAGAAAATCATATTAATTTAAGTAAGGTTAACTTTTATTAATATTTTCTAATTAAATAAAATGCTTATAGGTTACCAGCTATTAAATAATAATTCCGTATTCAAGAAGGAATTCTTCACAAAAGTGATTTTTTTATATTAATAAATGATTAAGTTCATCTTATAAGCAGTAAATTTTATTTGAAAATTTACTTATAAAATAAGAAGTTTAAACACTTGAATATTTAACGTTAGTTAATTTTCAGATGTGTTTCTTACTATATGCATATTATATAATAGATGAAATTTAAAATGTTTAAATGGGACTGAAAATGTTTCCGTCAAAATAGACTTGGCAGATTGGAACGGATCTTCTTTGCTTAGACGAATTATTTCTGCATCTTCATCACTTGTAGTCAGTTGCAGACGCCCAGGCAATTTTTTAGGTGATAGGGTTCCTCTCTCGTGAAATTGCTGTAATAATTTATAAATTGTTTTTGGGCTTATTTGAAGTATATTTCTAATATCTTTTACAGATATCCCATTTTCCCTGTGATGAAGGATTAATTCTCTAATGTTTTTAGATATGGCAGGTGGCATGTTTGAATGCTAACTTATCTCAGCTCACTTGAAGAATCCTTATCGCTTGATAATTCAGTTAATGCCAGTAATTTTATGGCTCTAATTAATTTTATTATTATTTGTTAAGCTACCTAATATATTAATAAAGCTTAAAATTTAATGATATAAAACGAAATAGTCTTTTAGACTGAGAAATCTAAAGCCAATCTAGTATACCTTCCTCCCCCAATGTAGCATCTGACTACATGGACTTTACCGATTTGTAGTGAATGACGATCAACTCCTGAGCTGATGAATCCATCTGTTTTTGTGTATTGCATGAAAGCCAAACCGCTTCCAATATTGTCTACATCAGGGGTGAGCAACCTTTTTAATCAACGGGCCAATTTAAATTTTAAAATTCTTTGCACTCATTTTCAATATACAATTTAAAAAATTTGAAGAATAGAATTTTTAATTATAGTAATGAGTGATAACGGTTTTGTAATATTTTCTGAAATAGAGGCTAAAAGGATTTTAAGAAATAAAATGATTTTTGTTAATGAGAATTTGTTTATTTGGCTTATAATTTCCTTTTATTTAATATTTACAGGAAGAAGTATTACATTACAAATTTGTTTATTTTTAGTTTTTGATTTATATAACTTTATTAATTTATAGATAAAGTAATCTTTGCTATTTATGATTAGAAAGAATATTTTTATTTACTTTTCTATCAAGAGAAATTTAATTTGTTAAAATGTCTCTGTAAAAATTGAATTAAAAAGTATGTGTTTGCTTTATAGTTGATCTAATGCAATAATCAAAACAAATTAAAAATATAATTTTTTTCTCTTTATATAGGGGACCTATTATCATTATTAAAATGGAAAACCCATCCTGATAAAATACAGGATACTTTAAATAAGGTTATGAAATTAAATGGAGAGGAAATTGTTAAGGTAAAATATTTTAAAACTTGATTTTATTTAAATTTTTTTGGCCTTATATAACTCATTTTATATTTTATATAATATACAAGTATTTCTCTATTTACATATATCCAATTTCCTAAAATTTTACTTTATGTAGAATATTTTCCATAATTTTTTTTCTTTTTCTTGTTGTACAGCATAAACATCTACTGTATTTGTAAGTTACAAATGCAAACATGTAGTTTACAACAATATAAAGTTCATTCAATTCAAAGTTAATTTGTTAATTTATTTGTTTTGTGTTTGTTGATTTTAAGTATAACATTACTAGTATATCATTCCATGTGGGATTATATATCTTTCAGTATAGTGTTATAATGTTGTGTAAGTGCATTCATCATAGTCCACCTAGCCCTGGGAAGTTTTAATTCAAAATTTTTGTTAAAAATTTATTTTTCTGACTTATGCAAATTCAGGTTGAGTAAAAATTTTGATCCAAGTTGTTTGCATAAGTTGAGGAAATCCATACATGTTTCCTAATATAACTCTTATACTACTTTCCTAAAATTAAATTCTTTATGAAATTATATATGAGAATAAAATCATTATCATCTGCATTTGGAAAAGGTATTGCCTGGAATAAGTTACTATATGGGCTAAGACAAAGTATCAGTGAACTTAAACAGAAATGAAGAAAAATTATTGGGTGTTCATAGGGAAGTGTTGATTGTATGATGTCCATGTTGAAAATTTTACATCATATTGCATGTATTTAGAATTGCTTCTTTCTGTATATCTAAGTAAATATTCTTGTGTAAATCTAGCATTTGTAGATTTTGGCATTGTGTTCTAAGAATAACAACAATGGCTGATATGACAGTTGGCACTATGCAGGGTTGCCACCGATCTGGAAAACCGGGAATTTCGGGAAAAGTCAGGGAAAATGAAAATTGGGTTAAAATGTCAGGGAAAAATTAGGGAAACTGCTGTTTTTTCCTAAAATCTGGAAAAATCAGTGAAATTTTTTTTCAGAAGTTATATGTTTTGAGCAATTTTTAGTGCTAAAAATGACGACGTTGCTCTGTGAAAGAGATTATTATGCAAAACTCTGTGTGCATTAGTTCTTTCGTCAAGGTCGAGCTTACAAAATCTGCAAGTGTGTTGACTTAGCATCCATGTAATCGGGCAATTTTTAGTAAAAAATTTATTTCACTTTTAAGCGATCAGATACATTGCATCACATACTGCAGAAGTATGTTATGATGCGGTAGCTTGTACCGACTTTAATTTTGCATCTTTCACGTGCCGGATTTGACGAATGTTATATATTGTGTATTTTTGCTTCAAGCCTGTAGCACAGGAAGTGTTTAAAGAGCGTACAGCTAACAAATTCGGTCAAATTTGTTTGGCGTTTGGTATAAAATTTGCCTTGCCGTCCACATCTAAATGAATTAAATGCGTGTAGACATTTCGCTCAAGTTTGCTAATGTTATAAGTACTTTAAATAATTTGATTCAGATAACTGATGTGGTTAAAGATTATTTTTCTGCAAGTATGTTATGAGATGAAGATTTAATTTCCATGGTCATGCAGTATCTATTAAAAATGTCAAATCATATTAATAAATACATATGATTTGCCATTTATATATCAATATATATTCATATGTACTATCAACAGTCATTTGATTGAACACTTTCGAACTTGCTTTGATATACTGCCCAATGAGGGAACTTTTGTGAAGACAATGAATGCATTGGGTGGCGTTCTTTACGATGTTTACATTAAGGGAACGAATTCATTCACTATTCCTTGTTTGCTGTACCTTACGATTAGCGAATGTTAATAAGCTTAACAACAAGAGAAGTCGTAGACTTTGAGTTGGCAAGAATCTAGTTAATCTCTGAGTTAGGTGCGTCGCATTGATAATCTTAACATGAACCTGAAATAAGAGCCTATATCCAATATGTGATTGTATTTGAGTTGGCAAGAATCTAGTTAATCTCTGAGTTAGGTGCGTTGCATTGATAATCTTAACATGAACCTGAAATAAGAACCTATATCCAATATGTGATTGTAAATAATAATTTAACTGAAAATCTTTTCTCAATTTTTTCAACTATCAACAGTCATTTGATCGAACACTTTTGAACTTGCTTTGATACACTGCCTAGTGAGGGAACTTTTGTGAAGATGAATGAATGCGTTTGGTGGCGTTCTTTACGACGTTTACATTAAATCAACGAATTCATTCACCATTCCTCGTTTGCTGTACCTTAAGATTAGCGAGTGTTAACAAGCTAATTGCAAGAAAGCCGTAGACTTAGAGTTGGCAAGAATCTAGTTTATCTCTGAGTTAGGTGAGTCGCGTTGATAATCCTAACATGAACCTGAAATAAGAGCTTATATCCAATACGTTGTTGTAAATAATAATTTAACTGAAAATCTTTTCTCAATTTTTTCATGATTAATCTCACTGTTTAGGCAAGAACTTAACATAGCTGTCGGCATTAGATGTGTCATATTGCAAACTAAAATGTTGCCACCTAATTAATAATGCAAATCGAATATTCCGTTATATTAAAGATTTATTTAAAAAAAAAAAAAAACTGTATTCCCATTGATATTTGATTGTCATCTTTTCATAATTCAATTAAAGGTTAATGATGCAAAATGATCCTTTACTTTGTCCAAATTGAGAACTTTTGCAATTTTTCTCTCGATGAACATGATTGCTAAATTGCTTAACCAATCATTAAGCATTCTGTTAGGTAAATACGATTTAACAAAGCACATACAAGAGAATGTTCTTTCACATCGGTATGGCACACCCAAAAAAAAAAGCTGATTACGTCACTGCTTGGAGAAGACCAGGGAAAGCACTCTCTGCTGGTTTTAGATGGTCTAGTGCACCACAGTATTCCCCCTCTTGAGACTGGAAGTCAGCCAGCAAGTATGTTCAGTTGAGGCATACTTGCTGGCTGGTACGAGTTGTATGGGTCGATGATGTTGCTCCTGGAGAGGTATTTTTAGGTGACGAATCTGAGATATCGGTGTGGGAGTGGCTCGTCGACTGGCTATTACTGATGAAGGCTGGTTTCAGTCAATCAATGCTAATGTTTTGCAGCTTGTCATTAATGAGTAAGGGGAAGTATTTAGGAGTTCAGGATATGACTCTGTATGGGCCATCATAGGGCTGTTGGAGAGGTTTACGAATAGAATCATTGCAAACTAAAATGTTGCCGCCTAATGATTAATAATGCGAATCGAATATTCCATTGTATTAAAGATTTATTTAAAAAACTGTATTCCCTTCGATATTTGATTGTCATCTTTTCATAATTCAATTAAAATATTATTTAGGTTCATGTTAGGGTTAGCTGCAGATTTGCCTAATTCAGATTCTTTCCTTCGAGTTGGTTAATGTGTGAGGGTTGATCAGGTTTGTGATATGCAGCAACGGGACTGATCATTTAGAGATGAAGTAAATTTTTACTCATATGTTTCTGTGCCAACAAGTGTGCTTTATGTATACTGATAAATCTTATTTTTTATTCGGTTCAGTTAAAATAATTTTGTTTTCTATAGATAATAACAATTTTTTTTTTTTAAATACTGATTTAACTTATAACTATTAATGAAACTTGTGGGAAACGATCTTGATTGACAGTAAACGTTCCCTGTGTTTTAAATACTAATTGATGCCATATTATTAATTTGTGGCTAGGAGTTGTAAACAAATTATCATGAGAGAGTAAAAGTGGAAGCATTCACTGTAACATCGTTCGATCTAGTTTTGGTTAAAATGGTAATAATTCTATTTTGACTGCTTTGCGTTTTGGCGTCTGACTTTACGGTTAGTGTGATTCATCTATGAATAAGAAGTCGCATTATAGCACGCCTTAATGCCTGTCACATTTTTGTGCTAGATAAATTCGATATTAATATGCATTTATGTGCATATTAACATCGACTTTAATATATATGCATGGTGCTGCGAAAACGCAAAGTAGTTAAAATAGAACCCTACCATTAGGGAATTTTAAAAGTACGTTTTCATGATCAATTTTACTTAAATGAACAGGAATTTTAAACAATTTATTAAATGTGTGACGGTTGATCAGGTTTGTGATAGGCAGCAACGGGACTGATTGTTTAGAGATGATGAAAATTTATACTCATGTGTTTCTGTGCCGAGAAGTGTGTTTTATGGATACTGATAAATCTTATTTTTTATTCAGTTCAGTTAAAATAATTTTGTTTTCTATAAAACATGACAATTTTTTTAAAATACTGATTTAACTTATAACCGTTAACGAAACTGGCAAGAAACGATCTTGATTGACAGTAAACGTTATACTAATTGATGTCATATTATTAATTTGCAGCTAGAAGTCGTAAACAAATTATCACGAGAGAGTATAAGTGGAAGCATTCACTGTAACACCATTTGCTGGTTAAAATGGTAACAATTCTATTTTGACTGCTTTGCGTTTTCGCATCTGACTTTATGGTTAATGTGATTTATCTATGAATAAGAAGTCTCGTTATAGCGCACCTTAATGCCTGTCGCATTTTTGTGCTAGATAAAGTTGATGTTAATATGCATTTACATGCATATACATGTTTTTTTTTTTTTTATATGCATATACGATGTTAATATGCATTTACATGCATATTAACATCGACTTTAATATATACGCAGAGCGCTGCGAAAACGCGAAGCAGTCAAAATAAAATCCTACCATTAGGGTATTTTAAAAGTACATTTTCACAATCAATTTAACTTAAATGAACAGGAATTTTAAACAATTTTAGCAAATTTTTTCATTTTTAAGGTTTTCGGACTTATCCTAGTCCCTCATCAGTACCACTCAATCTAATATCATCTATATAGATGATATTAGATGAATATATGAATATATTAGGATGTATAAGATACATGGAACAGAAACATAATTTAAATGTCTATAACATAATAAAATGACATTTAAATTATGTTTCTGTTCCATGTATCTTATATGTAGATGAGATCAGATTGAGTGGTACTGATGAGGACTAGGATAAGTCTGAAAACCTTTTATAGAAATAAAACCTGTATAAGTTACTTGCTTGTAGTGCTGATTTTTCAATGTTTTGAAGTTTGAGAGAAAAGCAAGTTGTGTTTATTCATAGATTATAATAGTTTGTAAATAACCTTTTTATAATTTTTTATAAATAAAAAATAATTCTTAATTAAGTATTTGTAATATGTTGAGAAATAACAAGATTTAATACAAAAAAATATTACAATCAGGAAGTAAGTAAATATTTCTAATATGTTGAGAAATAATAAGATTTAATACAAAAAAATATTACAATCACGAAGTACAATAAAATAATCATACTTTGAGATTCAATATTAATATAATTTCTGATTGTATAAATAATCTCTTCTATACCAGTGATTTTTTTTTTTTTCTGTTTTAAAACCCGGCACCTATCATGCAGTATCGATTTGATACAACTTAAACAATTCATAAAAAATAATTAATTATGAAATTTTTTAAAAAATATCTCTTCTATACCAGTCATTTTTTTGTTTTAAGAATTTAGCTGATTATAGATGAGTTTTAAAAAGACCACCTTCAATCTTGATTGGCAGATAAAAAGATCAACCTTCAGTGATCTTTCTTCAGTGAACTATGGCTACAAGCAGTTTTGAATGATCCTTATAGAGCTAAAAAAAACATGAAAGTGAATATTTTTAAAAAATTGAAATAAATTAAAAACTGTCAATTTGACTTATATATACTTATAACTTTTCATAGTTAATAAACAGAACTACAAGTTCTCAATTATGCATTAAATTTTTATTGATGGTTTTTTAAATGAATTGTTTGTGCACGTTTTAAATTACCCAGTCAATCCAAATTGTTCTGAGGGCTGCCGGGAGACTTTTCAGTTTTTTGTAGCCTCACATTAGATAAAACAATATTTTTTTATTTAATGTGTTATTTTTATGTTTTTTTTATTTACATAAATTTGATAAGGAGGTGTCAAATTACATAAAAGTTTCTTAAAAATCAACACTAAACTATAGATTTAAAAAATTGAAATAAATTAAAAACTGTCAATTTGACTTATATATACTTATAACTTTTCATAGTTAATAAACAGAACTACAAGTTCTCAATTATGCATTAAATTTTTATTGATGGTTTTTTAAATGAATTGTTTGTGCACGTTTTAAATTACCCAGTCAATCCAAATTGTTCTGAGGGCTGCCGGGAGACTTTTCAGTTTTTTGTAGCCTCACATTAGATAAAACAATATTTTTTTATTTAATGTGTTATTTTTATGTTTTTTTTATTTACATAAATTTGATAAGGAGGTGTCAAATTACATAAAAGTTTCTTAAAAATCAACACTAAACTATAGAAAAATTTTTTTTTTCATTATAAAAAAGATACTTGTCGAATTAGTAGAAAATAAATCAAACACTCTGTAGTAGAAATACGTTTATTTATTTACAGTTCAAAACATTTTCGACCATGTTTTGGTCATCATCAGCGAACATTACTAAAACGAACTTACATAGAATAATAGAACGGAATAGCGCGTATACTTTTAAAATTAAAAAGATTTCAATAATATATAATAATAGGAGTTTGGTCATGAACAAATTTTTATATATATTTATAATATCGCACACATATTTCTAAAGTGACACAAGTCAAAAACTTGCATTTCTGTTGGCACCATTTTAAAACTTGGGAAGCAATCCTCCATCAAACATCAAAAGTGTATCAACTTAGTTTCAAAATCCTTCAGCCAGAGAACACTTGTGTTGCTCTTCTTGTCTTGAAGATCCCCTCATATGTTCAGCAAGAGTGTCTTCAATACTGTCTTATTTTCAGTTGACATTTTTGCTGTTTATAGGTTTGATAAGACAGCGTCATATTTAGAGTTGTTTCGATTTAACTGACGTACAGTGAGTAACAATGTGGCACTCATTTCAAGATGTGTCACTTTTGATAAATAATATTAATGCATTTTGAGTTATGTCAGTTTTGATGGATTGGGCTGTTTTTCTTATTCCGTATTTAAATAAATGGAAAGTAATCAAATTGCTAATTATAATCTTTTAATTAACCATTTTGTAACCGTTTTCTTGCCAAATACAATAACAAAAGCATTGACTTTGTTAGATTTTTTGTTGTGATTTATCATTTATGCATAAGACTGCTTTCAGATATTTTTATAATAGAGCCTACTCATACTGCACAGATAAAGCAGATCTGAAGTAGGAAATTGAATACATCAGACATGTGGTATGAGTCTTGGTGCTACATAGTAGATTGGTGTAGGAAAATCGGTAGAGCTATCTTGGTGCTATGTAGTAGACATGCTAACAAACCGTGGACAATAACAACCTTAGTTTTCGTGCACATAATAAATATATCGAAGATATTATGAACTAAAAACGTTAATATTTATTTTTTTATTTTTATTTTTGGGAGATCATAAACATAATTATAAATATCACTCCACGATGTATGTCACCATGGCGACCATTATTTTAAAAGTTTATGAACGTTTGTGAAACTGAGAAACAGTTCGAATTGTAGAACAAGCTTCAGAATTGTATACGATTTACCGAAAACTTTAGCAAAAAAAAGGGAATTAAAAAAGAAACTCTACTGCTGGAAGTGCTTAGATGGTCAAAGTAAGTAAAAATGAATACGAGTTTAAGCAGTACATATGCTGATCTATTAGTTTATCATTTATTTTGCTTTTTTAGTGTTTGATGCCCAAACATGAACTGTTTAAGACGGACAGAAAAAATTTTGCAATTGGCAAAAAAATCGAAGAAAAGTTACGAACAAATACATCATCACAACCTAAGGCAGCTGTTATTTTTGATGCACTGCAACCTAAAGATGCTATTATCGATGTCCGGAATATTATTGAGTACACTGCGACATACAATTTCGATTGCCCTACAGTGATTCGATTGACTGCAGTAAAACCAAATAATTATTATTACGTGTCTCCAATACACGGTAATGAAAGTGACGTAGATGATTCAGATGCAGATCAGAATTTCACTAACAGTTCCTCAAGAAGTTCTTCTAATAACTCCTCAGAAAATGTAGATGGAGGTGAGGTCGAAGAAAAAAAAGGAAGGAAAAGGGGAAAAAAACCTGAAAATTGGAGAAAGAAACAGACGTCATTATTGAGAAATTCTGGGAAAGCGTATCCATCGCTATCTAAATCTAAAAAGATATTTCCTGAAAGAAAAATAGGCCCATCCTGTGGAGAAAAATGTAGATATCTTTGTACTACAAAAATAGATCAGTCAGACAGACAGCAAATTTTCACTGATTATTGGGGTCAGGCTGATTTACAGAAGCAAAGAGAGTTCATTGCTAGACACACATCCTTTATAAAACCAAAATATCGATATTCAAGCACTCAAGATTTCAAACAACTAAATTCAGCATTTTATTTTGATATACAAGCAACTCGTGTTAGTATGTGTAAAGTGTTTTTCAAATCCACTCTTGGTATCAATGACAGACCAATCTGCACTGCTCTAATGAAAAAGAATGATAACAGATTTCTGGAGGTCAAAATGAGAGGAAAACACGGAAAACAACCCACCATTGCCCCTGAGATTAAAAATAGTGTAAGGAAGTTTATTGAAGCTATTCCCAGAATCGAGTCACATTACTTAAGAGTTCAAACAACACAAGAGTTTATAGACAGTGGTAAATGTCTGGCAGACCTCTACCGTGATTACAAAGATGATAGAGAAAAAGAAAACTTACCATTTGCAAATTTGGCCATGTTCAGTTGTATATTTAGAAATGAGTACAATTTGTTTTATATCCCAAAAAAGGACCAGTGCGATCTATGCGAATCATTCAAAAATGCAGATGAAGTTGGAAAAGACTCATTACTTGCAGCCTATAACCTACACCAAAAAGAAAGAGAGCTATCACGCAAGGAGAAGGAAAATGACAAAAATAATCCCAACGGAGCACACGTTGCTGTATATGATTTACAGGCTGTACCTAGGGGTCAGGTTTCATCATTTTATTACAAATCTAAAATTAACTGTTTTAATTTCACTGTGAGCGATCTAAATGCTAAGAACGTTGAATGTTACTTTTGGACAGAAATTGAAGGAAAACGTGGTGCAGTAGAAATAGGAAGCTGTGTTCTATAATACATTACGAAGATATTAGAGAAGACCAGTGATACGGATCAGAACATTGTTTTCTATTCCGATAACTATAGACTAACTATAGACGGTCTTCTAAATTTCTGCTTGTGACTCCAATATATTCTTCTTTTCTATTTAATTCTAGTTTTAGTTCTAAAAATGTATACTTTACAATCATTAAAATAATTAAAATTAAAGTTTTTCATTTAAAACTCATTTTTATTAATTTTATACTGATTATACAGTATTTATCGTTATGCCTAATGGCGAATGCAATATACGCAGGCGCAATCGGAATTAAATATTTAAATTTGTAAATGTGTTATAAAAAAAAGTTTATAAAATCCACAATAGACAAAACAATATTTGTTTTATTTAATGTGTTATTTTTATGCTTTTTTATTTACATAATTTTGATAAGGAGGTGTCAAGTTACATAAAAGTTTCTCAAAAATCAACACTAAACTGTAGAAAAAAGTTTTTTCATTAAAAAAAGAACTTGTCAATATATAAATCATCTCACATGCTCATAGAAGACTGAAACAGGCTGTAGGTTGAGCAGGCCTATTTTAAATGACTAATGTTGAACTTGTCTCTTCACTTATTCTTTAGTTTTAACTATTTTGTGAATTAATATTTATCTATTATGTTAATGTGGAAAAAGACTGGAATTTTTTGTAAAATAACCTGGAAAAGTCAGGGAATTTTAGTATTCTGTTTGAGTGGCAACCCTGAAAAAACTCTAGGTATTGTTTATATATAATGTATGGCGGCTAACAAATATGATATATTTATATTAGCATATTAGAATTTTAATAAATAAATCTGTAAATATCATATTCATAATTACCAATATTCAAAATTTAAAAAATGATATTAGACCGTGTTATCTGTTTACTCAGTTCGTAACTAGAAAGTCTGCCTGGCTTGAAATAGTGAGCAGCGATTAGTTTTTTCAGTTCAGAGCGCTGTTATTAACCCATCTCATCCGTATATCTCACCCCTATTCTTAGTCAGAATGGACGTGTCCATTTTTTGCTTCCAGTATGCATGTTTGAACTGACAGACTATAATCGATCAACTTCTGTTAAGCTTAGTCACCTGTTTCTCAGGGGCTATCTTTTTGGAATGAACTGTACATGAATTGCTAATCTATGCTGATCTGTTAAACCTAACCTACATAGAATAACATTCCATTCTTCTTGTATAACAAAATTTTACTTGTGTTAAGTCTAAATTCTATAGGATAGCCAGCATTCCTTCTATATAATGAAAAATAACATATAACTAATATCATCCATTGTGAATTTCTCAAAGATTTACATTGCTTATTCTAATATAACTAATTATAACTAGCCAAATTAAATGAAATAATAATCATCTCAAAGAAAATTACTTTATTGTATACATAGTAGTGCTTTCAGAATACTTAGATTCCCTCCTCAGCTTTAAACAACAAATTAAAAAAAATTAAAATTAAAAAATTAAAATTTTGTTATCAAACAATCCTACTATGGTAACTAAAAATGCATGTTGCACTAAACAAGCTTTCTTATTTCTTTCAGAATACTTAGATTCCCTCCTCAGCTTTAAACAACAAATTAAATCAAACAATCCTACTATGGTAACTAAAAATGCATGTTGCACTAAACAAGCTTTCTTATTTTAATTTTAAAAAGTTTTTCATATTAAATTATTATTACATACATTAATAAATTTTTTATATAAGGATATTCAATAATAATTTCCTAATAAACTCTGCTTATTATCAATTATAAAAAGTTCTTAACTATCAAAGCACAAGTAGCAGTGACTAAATTACTTTTTATTAAACAAGTAAAAACGTTTTCAGTATATCAATATACCTTCTTCAGTTATCCTCAACGAATACAGAATAGAACAATTTTAAATAATTCTCGAACAATGTATAACATATTTTCAAAAGTTGATCTAGTTAAACAAAGGTTAAGGAAATACAGCTTAAAATTAAAAACATAATAAATAACAAAAATTACATTTTAAAATACAACAAACATAAAAAATAAGATCATGGTAGTAAAGCTCAATATTGGTGGGCAAATATATACCTATCTCACAACTTCATCAGTCGAATGGTGAGCAAGAAAAACTACGACATTGCACCTACAAATTATGGGACGAAACAAAGATAGTCAAGAAAATGCAGGACCCTAGAGAGCTTTTTGTTTCTGAAAAAATAGAGATTTTAAAAGCAGGCCTAGCGGAGAATGTTTTCAATATTCTTCAGCAAGCTAACAGTATAACCAAAGCTTGGAAATATGCAATCCAAAAAGCTAATTAACCTGGTGTATTTAATTTGTAGGTGCAATGTCGTAGTTTTTCTTGCTCACCATTCGACTGATGAAGTTGTGAGATAGGTATATATTTGCCCACCAATATTGAGCTTTACTACCATGATCTTATTTTTTATGTTTGTTGTATTTTAAAATGTAATTTTTGTTATTTATTATGTTTTTAATTTTAAGCTGTATTTCCTTAACCTTTGTTTAACTAGATCAACTTTAGAAAATATGTTATACATTGTTTGAGAATTATTTAAAATTGTTCTATTCTGTATTCATTGAGGATAACTGAAGAAGGTATATTGATATACCGAAAATGTTTTTACTTGTTTAATAAAAAGTAATTTAGTCACTGCTAGTTGTGCTTTGATAGTTAAGAACTTTTTGATATTCAATAAACTATTAATTTAGACAAAACTTCCAGGCACTACTAAATTCTCCTGGATCTACAATATTGATAGGTTTAATTGGTTGTTTTTTCTTTTTTAATATAACTAGAGATTCTTCCCAGCTTCCTATATGTGGGTTACAGCAAGCATCAAACCATAGTTGTACTAGTGTCCTCAAACTCTGGGAAGCAATACAAAATAAAAAGAAAAGCAAGTCAGAAGGCAGGGATGAATTTAAGGAGCCATTTAAATTAGAATTAGATCCACTCATATTAAAACACAGAAAAAGATAGAAAAACTATAGGAAAAAATATAGCATTTACAAGAAGGAACACAGTGTTCAACTATTTGAGGAATGATAAAGATCAGATAGACAAAAATCAAGTCCTGGGCCTATATTAAATTGAATTTAAGGACATGGATATATAACAAGATCAACTTTATATAGGGTACACCTCGCACACTTCCTAAGAGAATTTTAGGACATAAATACGACATTGAAAAGGAACAAACCACTACTGCATTGGCACAAAATGCTGTAAATACTAATTTACAAATAAATTGGGACAGTGCAAAAATCATTAAGACACAAGAAAACTCACATATAGGAAGGTGGGAAGAATATCTAGTTATTTTAAAAAAAAAAAAAAACAATTAATTAAACCAATCAATATTGTAGATCCAGGAGAATTGAGTAGTGCCTGGAAGTTTTGTCTAAATTAATAGTTTACTGAAGATCTTTATATAAAAAAATTTATTAATGTATGTAATAATAATTTAATATGAAAAACTTTTTAAAATTAAAATAAGAAAGCTTATATAGTATGACATGCATTTCAGTTAAAATAGTGATATTGTTTGATTTAATTTTAAATGTTAACGAATTGGAACAGAATTTAATTTGCTATATAAAGCTAAAGAGGGAATCTTAAGTATTCTGAAAGTACTATTTTGTATACAATAAAGTAATTTTCTTTGAGATGATTATTATTTCTTGCTAATTGGCTAGTTATAATTTGTTTAATTAGTTGTTATTAGTTATCATCCATTGTTTTTGATGGGAATTTCAAAGGTTTGTTGAAAACCAAATAAAAAGTTAATCCAAATATTTTGACTTAAAAAGAGGGTCTGTTAAACTGAAGTTTTACTATATTTATATACGACAATGGAATTTAGCAAAGTCAAGATGTCTAACACCTGGAATCAATTTGGAATGATCATCCTTGTGCCTTTTTTTTGGAAGAGATTCCTTTATCATTTTTGATAGTTTCAATTTAAAATCTCTAACCTAAATAGTGCATAGGCATTGACAACTTAAATGGGGATGTTATTTATTATGAGCTGCCAGGGGGCATGATATAATATGTGAGGAAGTTAACTTTGACCTGTCCTATTTTTATTTTATTATACACTCTATTATTTATCGTTATTTTTTTATATGCTAACGTATTATATTTTAGCTTAAAAGTTAACTTACTTCCACCTTCTCCGTCGTAGTTTGCAATCACATGATACAGAGTTGGAACCTGTCTCCGGAAGAGCTATCCCGATTAATGATGTCATCTTATCTACATAATATTACCACTGAACTGATATATGAAAATAAGAATGATCCGTATCGGTGTTTTGTTCGATATATAAATTAATTGTAAGATAATGACATGATTGAATTACTCTGTAAACTAATAACTTTGAACTAGAATGATCCGTATCAGTGTTTTTTTCGATATATAAATTAAACTGTAAAGATGATGACATGAATGAATTACTCTAAGCTCAGATCGGAAGAGCGGTTCAGAATGACATAAATGTAATACTCTGTATTCGATATATAAATTAATTGTAAAGATATTGACATGAATGAATTACTCTGGGTAGATAAATTAATTGTAAGATAATGACATGATTGAATTACTCTGTAAACTAATAACTTTGAACTAGAATGATCCGTATCAGTGTTTTTTTCGATATATAAATTAAACTGTAAAGATGATGACATGAATGAATTACTCTAAGCTCAGATCGGAAGAGCGGTTCAGAATGACGAATGAAATACTCTGTAAACTAATAACTTTGAATTTGTTACGTGTAAGTATGTAAATAAGTGAGTGCGGAAGTGTTCGTCACTCGAGTATAAAAGAGGACGCATCCGAACAGCTAATTGAGGTGCTGAATTTCCAGACGTAAAATTGATGAGTGACATTTGAGTTCTTGTAAAGATCGATGATTGTTTGAAGTTGTATCAGATTTGAGTTTCTTGTAAGGATCGACTATTATTTGAAGTTTGTATCGGAGTGGAGGTAGTAGAATTTAAGTAATATTTAAGGTTCCTTTTGTGGGATAATTGATTTTGGATATTTGAATTGAATTTAAACAAGTTTTGTTTAATACTTGTTTGTTGCTTTATTATAGTTTTAATAAAGCATTTGCTAACAACTTTTGTAAGTGTTTTGAGTCTAATAAATTTATAGTTTTATTATTTATTTAACCCCTTTGTGCTCCGTAAAAATATTTTTTTTATCGTTCTACAGCTATAGCACGTCCATTTAAAAAAATTATGATTTATTGTTTTTTTATCATAACTTTTTTGAATTTTATTATTTTTGTCATGAAAAAATTGGATTTTGTCGGCAATGTACCATACTCTGATACCATTTTTTAATTTTGGATGAAGAATCAAAAGAATAAAGTAAAGAAAATACGAAAAGCAATTAAGACCTGTAAACAATACATATTTTTTCAAATTATTGGTGATTTCGGGCATCGGAGGATTAAGGACCAAAAGAAAAAAAGAAAAAAATACAAAAGCAATTAGGCCTAATTAGCATATGTAAACAATATGTAATTTTTCAAATTATTCATGATTTCGGGTATCGGATAAAAAAATTTTGAGAAAAAAAATGCGAAAGCAATTAGGCCTAATTTGCATATGTAAACAATACATAATTTTTATACGAAAGCAATTAGACCTAATTTGCATATGTAAACAATACATAATTTTTCAAATACGAAAACAATTAGGCCTAATTAGCATATGTAAACAATATATAATTTTTCAAATTATTCACAATATATTAGGTATTGGATAAAAAAAATTTATATATATTTACATTCTTGATGATATTCCGCATCTAATAATACCAAATACTTCATCTTACCTGTTAGAGTAGTGAAATGGGGACCGATAACGAATTAATCTATTTTCCATAGTCTTATATGGGGGATGGGACTGATAATGAATTAATCTATTTTACATAGTCTTATATGGGAAATAGACCGATAACGAATTAATCTATTTTACATAGTCTTATATGGGAAATAGTGTCCCGCAATTCGACAGTTTCTCAATTCGACATTACTTCGGCGACGGTTAGTGTCGAATTGCAAGAGGAGTCCAACAATGAATTAATCTATTTTCCATAGTCTTATATGGGAAATATTGTCCTGCAATTCGACAGTTTCTTAATTCAGCGACAGATTAGTGATGAATTGTGAGGCACCACTATATATAAGGTGTTTAAATTTTAAATTTTAAATTGTCTGTGCTTATAATGTGGTTGTAAGCTTACAGCAGATTCAAAATCAACTCATTTTGATGGAGATAATTCAGTTTCAGCATTATTACCTTTAAATGAAAAAAAGGGGGAGAGCAAGTTTGATCCTTGCCACAAGCGCTGCATATCCTACTTACAGCTCTGATCATTATACAACTAGACTGGAATACATATTTCCTCACATAATAGTTACAAATTGTATGCCTAATTTTTGTGCAAAAAATAAGATATAACCATTATGCGAAAACTAAATTAAAAGTTAAACAAATCTTTGATAGTTTTTATTTTAGAAATCATTTATTAATTAAAATGTACCAAATACAATTTAATAATATAACATTGTATACAGAAACTGCATATTTCTGTATACAGAATGAAATAACTAAATTATTCTTATTAAACCAATGTAACTAAATTAATTCTAAGTTTTAAATGTATATATTTGGAAAATAATGTTGTCCCTTAGCAGACAATAAAATGGGGATAATAAAATTTCCTCAAATTTTTCTTTTTTTTCCACAAATCAAAGTGTGTTCTTTATGAATATAGGAAATCCCTGACTTAGGTAGATGGATCATTCAGCAAAATCCTATATAAGTCAAAACATTAGTATATCAGAGAATTCGATATCAGGGATGGCATGTGTACCCAAAGTGGGAGGATGGAAAATTTTTTGGGCATGAAAAAACTTGGAATTGATATATTGCTTAAAATTTGGATCAGCAAACAAAGGATATTTAGCCAATTTTGGCACATACTAAATTAAATACAGCTCATTAGCAAGTATGGATTTTTATTTAGCATAACGTTTTCGGACTGTACTAGTCCCTCCTCAGTGCTGCTAAACTTTACAAAAGAACATCGATACATAATAGAACAACATCGTTATAAATAGAACATAACAATATTCAAAGATAGAACACGTTTACAAAATTCAAAGATTACTAAATTTACAAAATTTTTACCGATAAAATTAAAGGTTAAATAATATTCATATGTAACCAAAATATATAAAAAGATATAAACTAGGTAAGTTTTCTATAAGGGCGGGTATCAGACTTTGACGTAACCGCACTAGTATACTGTCGTCTATCCATCATATTATAAGATATACTATTAAGTACCCCTTTTAGTATTTTAAAGCTGTACCCATATTTCTGTCCTTGTGCAAGAATGTATTTAAACTCACGGAGTTTGTCTGTCCACTTAGTGATGTGGGTGAAGGCCCTTATGAACAATGACCTGAAGGCAGCTAATTTATACGTGTAAGGGTCTTTCAACCATGCTGGGATCAGTACGGATGAATAGCTGGGCTTACGGTAAACATCAGTAATGAATTTGCCATTTTCAACGGTTATAAGTACATCCAGGAAATGGAATGTAGTACTTGATGTTTGGTCAATTTTTAGTTTTAGACCTAGGGCTTTATCAGATAATTTATCAGCTAAAAGGCGTGCGTGTTGTTTCTCATACCATACGACACATACGTCGTCCACATAGCGTATATAGTCGTATATAGATATAGCGTCGTAGTACAGTCCGAAAACGTTATGCTAAATAAAAATCCATACTTGCTAATGAGCTGTATTTAATTTAGTATCGTATTAAGCAAGTAATCTATAGTATTTTTGAAAGTTTGGCACATACTCTTAAAAGGTTTGCCACCCCTGCCTATACAGTACTAGTGTGTCATAAAGATGTAAAAATAAAATTAGTTGTTTTAAAGAATAAGATTAAGCTAGTTGTGCTTAAGCTGCCATATTGCACATCAAATATACTTTATCTGGCAGCAGCCAATTTTAGAGCTCATCACAAGCTAGGAATACCATGATGGGGTCAACTGGAAGGTTGAAGAATCAAGTTTATTTGCTTGAGCTCTCCTGAAAAACTGGTGATATAGGACTTGGAATTGAATCTGGATCCTCATAAATGATAAGCATCCTTGCTTTAACATTTTTGAGAATCTGGATCCTCAAAAATATGCCAGAGAGGTTGCATTTTAATAGCAGATTTAAATGCAGTTGTCTAGCTGACTTTAAAGAGTAAGCACATAAAACACAACTATGATAAATAGTGTAATTAGAAAAAAGCTTATAAACCATATAGTTGTCAAATACATTTTCATGCATTTTCTTATATCTCTGCATTATAACTGTCTGCTTTGACTAGGATTCTTTAGATTCCATAGATTTTTCTTATAAGTCAGGAAATTTTACATAAATACAGATACTACATATGTTGGATCTATATATGCCAGAGATTACTTATATACAGTAAGATTTAATATACATTGTCATTCATGATGTCATTGTTGAAAATTTACTAGTAGACAAATTACTGGTAAAAAAATGCAATTATTATACAACTCTATTTCTCTGCTATTTAGTGAATTTAATCATTTTCAGCTTGAAATTTGAATAATAGTTTTTATATTTACCGATAATAGAAGAGAAATTCTTTACACATCACTAAATCATTATATGTACCAGCGCTAGAAGATATGCTTCTGTCAATGAGCCAATTAGTTAGAACAGGATTTAAGTTGGTCCTGGATAATGGAACTTGCAAAGCATATGACAAAGAACAGTTAGCATTCGTCGCATATGAGAAAAATGGTCTTTACAGAATGCGAATCAACATCAAAGGAAGAGATGAAAATATAGAAATTTACAAATATGGGAGTGTAAAAGAAAATGATCTTTGCCTTTTACATAAGAGGATGGCACTTGTAAACTATAAGACACTGCGATATATGGTACAAAATGGAATTGTTTGTGGATGCAATTTCAATACTGAGAGAGTATTGAATTTGCATTTTTGTGAAACATGATTCCAAGCAAAAAGACCTCGCAAAATGATTGGAAGTATTCAACCCAACCGTGCTGAGAAAGTTCTTGATTTAATACATATAGACTTAATTGGACCAATTAAACCAATATCACTAGGAGGAAACGAATATGTCTTAGTCATCATCGATGATCATAGCAGAAGAATTTGTGTAGAATTTATAAAAACTAAACATGATGCAGAATGGAAACTGAAGGACTTTATAAATCGAGCAGAAACGAAACAGGAAGAAAGCTAAGAGCGATACGTTCGGATAACGGCAGAGAATTTGTGAATAATACTTTACGAAATTACTTTAAGGAAAAAGGCATACAACATCAGACAATGATCTCCTATACTCCAGAATGGAATGGTCTGGCAGAGAGAACTAATAGAACAATCATCAAAGCTACGAGAATTTTATGCTATTGGACGCTGAACTACAAAATGAATTCTGGACTGAAGTAATGTCTACTGCAGTGTACCTACGAAATAGATGTGTCAACAAAGCGACAGGAAATAAAACACCAGAAGAACTGTGGACAGTTAGGAAACCTTCTATACGTCATATAAGAATCTTTGGCTGTAAAGCTTATGTGAATACCCAGCAGATTAAAAGAGGCAAATTAGACGCAAAAGCTACACCTACAATCCATATAGGATATTTTTGTGATAAAAGAGCATATCGGCTGTACGATCCCAAAAAGAGAGCATTCATTGCTTTTTGAGAACCCAAATTCTTAGAACAGGAGAAAGGATCAAAGCTATTAAATACAGAATGCAGAGAAATCTCAGAAGAAAGGGGAATAATTTAATCTTTCCCAATAATTTCACCTAACCCAATAATTCCCAATACCTTAAGTGGGAGCACCGAAGGAAGGAATAACTTCGAGAGTGAACAGAATCGAGATCAGACAAATGAGAGCATTAATCATGAAAGTGACAACCCAAATGATAATGACATTAAAAAACAAATTAAATTATACATGAATATACTATATAAAAAAGCTACAAAACTTATACATTGTTATTAAATTTATTTATAGACCTTTAAAAAAATTATATGGGGTAGAATACATCCTTCAGTATATCATAGTTTAATGAAACAACCTAATATTGACAGATATCAAAATTTCTAATAATACAATATATGGTTAAGAAGAATGAATAATATAACGTAAATTCGAAAGGAGGGAAGTCGATGAGACCGACATGAAATTGTCATTTAAATTATTTAAAAAGTGGTTCTTAAATCGGTAACGGCAGTGTTAATTGGAAAGCTGATATATTTTACTAGTCCAATCTGCCGAATTTCCCATGTAATGAATATATTATTGATAGACAATATTACTCTATATATTTGTGTTACTACAAGGTCGCTTCCCACTATATTCGCGAAAAGCGGAACGGTAAAATAACGTCGCAGATAAACGCGCTTGTTGATTCCGAAGGTTAATAGACGTTACGGATTCCCACAGACGCGATAACTTTCGCTTTCCCAAACATTCTTAGTTACGTCCCCATAATTTATTTCGTGTAAAACGAAATGGACGCTAATCAACGAAAGGTTCGTGCTGTTTACCAAATGATGCTATTAGCTGCAGTGAGGAAACTGAAACAAAATCGAGGAACAGAAAATGTTGGATCGAAAATATAAGAAGAAATACGAACAATGCTTCTATCCAATTTTGTTTAGAGAGATGAGATTTAATGAAAGAGAATCTCACCAAGTTTATTTTGTTAAATTTGGTTATATACAGTCGAAGCCGGTTATAAGTGAATCGAAGAGAGCTACACTTTCTGTCCCTTATAAGCAATGTCTGTAATAGCCGAATGCTCAGAAAATTGGCCGGTCGTCGAATAAGCAGACTAAACATTATAGAGTTTTTAATTAGGGTGGTTATTTCAGTTTTAACCGAATATCGGTTATTTGAATTGTATAATTATTCGATTACCGGTTATGGTTCATATATCTGCGGTATATATAAAATGGAAAATAAATAATACTAGATAATATCCGCTCATTTATATGAGCGGAAATCCTGTCAGTTAATCTCATAAACTTAGAGTATAACTCTAAAACTTCTACGATCTTATAGAGTAGTGCCTCGCAATTCGACTCTAATCCGTCGCCAAAGTAATATCGAATTGCGGGACACTATTTCCCATATAAGACTATGTAAGATAGATTAATTCTTTATCGGTCCCGCTTCCCACTCCCCTAACAGCTGAGGAGAGAGAGATACACTATATTAGTTACTTTATTATATGTGTTTTACCATTGTATTATACACTAAATTACAAAGTACCCTATTTTGTACAGAACACACAATTTATTAGCCCTTGGATGTTGGAATGAAGTATTCCAGCAGACACCCTAGCACCCATAATCTCCTCTCTTTGTTGCGAAACGTTGCCACAGTTATCCTAGAACGCCACACTCACAGTTACATTTTAATTGTTCTACCTTTCTGCCCTTTATCTACAATTTTTTTCGTCTCTTTGCTCAATCCAGTGTTCTACTTTTCGGAATTATTCCTCTTGTCAGTTTTTTTTGAACCCATCCTTACATTTCACACAAAAAATAAAATAATTACAATTTTTTTTTCTTTCGGAAAATGTAGAATTGAAAATTAACATAAAAAACACGGGCAAACACCAATTAAGCCCAAAAAGAACTGACAAATAGCAAATGACATCACGCAATTCCATGCACACGCATGCGCCAACATGCGAAACTCATATGTCGAATTGCGGGACATCGAATTGCGAGGCACCACTGTATAACAAATGTATTATGTAACGCCATTTTTAGGGTACAGTGCCACCTGTGGATTTTGTCTTTTTAGAGGAAACTACAACTATTTTAATTTGTATTCATTAATTTTTAAATTCTTAATTATGACAAAAAATTTTGCGGTCAGGGAATAAAGAGAGAAAAAAGCAACAAATTTGCTTTTAATGATGTTTTTGTTATTTTAAATAAATTACACTGATGGCAGGCCGAGGTAAAGCAGGATGAAAAGTAGGTCATCACAAGGAAGAGTACAGAAAAAAATGAAAAATTACCTCCCTTATAGCCGAATTTTCCATTATATCCGAATCACCATATTGGACGAAATATACACACAAAACATAGGTTTCTCGCCCGTTATATCCGATTCCCTAATAACCGGCTTCGCCTGTGTTTAACTGAATCTGTCTATCAAGAAACATTTTAAAATGGTATTATTTTTATTTTCAATAAAATAGTATTAATTTAAAAGATATATAGAAATATATTTGTTCAACAATTATCTTTTGAATTCCTACAATAAAATTAACAATAAGTAACTAAAGTATTTAAAATGCCAGATTTTACTGTGTTATAAAATTTTACTTTTTAAGTGAAAGTCTTGACTCTATTTAAAGAGTTTTGTTAAAAATCGGTGATTCGTCGTTAAAGTGAAATGAATACTATAAGAGAATATCTGCAACAAGTGTTCACAAATCTCAACTTCTCATGATCAATATGACTTTGTAATTCTTAAAAGTGTTAAACTTTTTAACCTGACAGTATTTTCTGCCAATTATGCGTACCGTTATTACATAGGTGATTCGTCGTTAAAGTGAAATGAATACTATAAGAGAATATCTGCAACAAGTGTTCACAAATCTCAACTTCTCATGATCAATATAAGACTTTGAAATTCTTAAATGTGTTAAACTTTTTAACCTGACAGTATTTTCTGCCAATTATGCGTACCGTTATTACATATTTTATATCTAACGTCATTGGGTAAACAGAAGTCTTTTTTAAAAAACAGTAAAAATTAGTAGAGAGCATGTAACCACCGTTTTATCTGTGCAAGAACGGGTAGATATAATTATAAAATTAATATGGATGGTATTAGGGGTAAAGTTTTTTATTTGCAAATATTATTATTTATTTATTAAATGACAAACATAATATTTTTATAGAATCAAGAGGAAAAAACTTAAGTTAACAGTTAGACTCTTAGGCTCCTTTCACACTGCCAACGACAACTACCAAAGACTAACGACAACGATCAAAGACTAAAGACAACAACCAAAAACAAAGACTACTTATTTTAACTTATCTCTTAGCTGTTCACATCTATTCAAAGATGACTACGATAATATATATCGAGCATATGTAAACGTTTGTTTTAATAGTCAGCAAATATGGATCCATTTGTACTAACATTAATCCTTCGACGAAAAAAATTATTAAATTATTAACAAATCTCGATAATCTTTACGTGAAACATCATATAGCAAAGGTCTCTTTCGTACAGCAGAAATCAATTTCCTCCATTTTACTTTATTAAATTATTAACAAATCTCGATAATCTTTACGAGAAACATCATATAGCAAAGGTCTCTTTCGTACAGCAGAAATCAATTTCCTCCATTTTACTTTATAAAAATGCTTCTTCCTGACTGGTCGAGGTAGAACGAAAATGACTAAATCTTGAATCTTGGTCAAGATCAGAACGACTAGCGACACTGACCGTTTCAGGACGACGACGACTAACAGATACAAGTATGAACATATAAGCGATCTTGACGAAGCGACAGAAACCGCGTCTTTGGTCGTTGTCGCTGGCAATGTGAAAGGAGCCTTAAGATCATCTTTACTGTATTCTAACTCATTTCCACGGGAGATATTCGATACATAATGATCCTCACAAAGGCGTGATTAACTAAAACTAATATAAATATTAATTTAATATTTTGATTCGTATTTATGAATATGTTTTATTTATATCAAATGTTAAAATTAAGATAAATTATAATTTTTCTAATATATAATTTTGATATTTTTTTACGTATTTACAAATTTCGTTAAATTTTTTTAACAAATAATTTTATATACATAAAACATCATTTACTTTTAACATTCTTTATTGGAGTATAATTTAAAACTGTAAGAATCTGATTTCATTGTTTAAATTTTAATATGTGAAAGTATATATCCCTATATCGAACTCAGAAAATTTAATATCTTTGAAAAATAGTTGAGGTCTAGCGAAATTATACATATTTATTTATTTATTTATTTACTTACCCTCATTACCCTAATATAATATATGAGAAGCAATAAATATATTCTTAATTAGTTAACAATAAAAAGTATATAAATTAGAAACAATACCAACTCTAACTGATATAATTTTAATATGTTTCAACTTTGTTCTCTACCTTTTGAAAAATTTTCTCAAACAATGAAATATAAATTTACTTATATTCTGTGATACATTTACTTTTTAAACATATTATAAAAAGTTTTTCATTTCCACTGCTTTTTTCACAAGTCGAACTTTTATGGTTTAATAGATATTACAAAGAAAAGTCAAGCATGTACCCCTATATATACTTCATCAAAACATTTCATTAGAAAAATTATTTTCAATATATTATTCCTAGAAAAAACTAAAAGTGTGAATGATGTTTTGAACTTTCAGCAGGATGTGCCTATTTTTAAATCCTAGAAAGTTTCTTGAGACCACATGTGTCCTGTAAAAACACTATAAAAATGGTAGACATATCTGAAACGAACTGTGTGGCCCGCACGGCCTGCTGAGCTCGCAAGATAACCAAACGAGCGGTTCCCAACAGGCGGATAGGGGCGGCAGGCTGGCCGAGTGGTAACGCATTGGCGTACCACGCTGGAGGACCCGGGTTCGCGTTTTGGGTCTAGTCCCGGATTTTTTCGGGGTACTGGGCCCGGCCCGGTGATCCCCGTCCTTCACCATCCGGCTCCCCTCCACGGGTGTGGGTGCAGCCCGTGGTTGGAACTGGCCCCGCCCCCTTAGTAATCTCCCTGATTGGAAAGGGGGCGTAAAATATGTATAAAAAAAAACAGGCGGATAGGCTTTCAGCGGCGTGTGGCGTGAATAAGGATTAGTGGCGAAAGTTAGGACACAAGGACGGACACAGAGACTATGTCTGTATGAACAATCATCTTCCTTTATTAGAGAGAGATTTGTACATTGAGTAAACCGACAATTTACGTCGAAGGACTAGTATCTCGTATAAAGCGGGATTCATCCACGTCGTACAATTGGTCGGGCTTTTCTCTTTGTTGTTGCGACGAGGTGCAGCACTCTTCTCGGGAGACGAGTTTGGCATGGTCTGAGACTCCGGTCAACGGTAGGCGATAACTGGAATAAAAAGAGTAGCTCCGAGTCTCGGAGGTAGAAAGTTTCTCTGAGAAAATGGTGGGTGACAATCTCCTTCTACACAGGCGGCGATGCTGTCTAACTGAGTCCGTAGACGAAAGCTAACAGTCTGCTATGACGATTGTAAAAATGCGTCCATTTCCTTCAAAGCACAAGGTCCGACTCACCTCTTCTTCTTCTGAATTCCCCGTCTCTCCCTTTCTATAAAACAAATAAACATGTTCTCTCCTTTTTCCCGGGAAGTTGCCACTGCGACCACTGCCACATAACTTCATATAGCCCTCGAACACCTGCACAACACCAGAGTTCCTGTACAGTTTGAATCTATCGTGTTTATTATTCTTTTCGGGGGATAATGGAGATCGAAGTATTTGGGACCGGCTGGATGAAAGTCGTACTCACCCGATATCGCCGATAAAATTGTCAACTCCGCTAAGTTATGATAGGGTGAGAAGTGACATTCTCCAGCGGGCCCTGGCCCTTGGAGAATGTCACTTCACACCCGAAGTGACATTTTCCGAAGTGTTCTTACCACAGAACTATGTCCAGTGTCAAATTCACTTAGCTTATATGGTAGGCGCTTTAATCAGATAAAAGATCCCTCAAAGTATAAAAAATGAAAATCATTAGACTATTACATGTCTTTTTACACAACGATAAGGAGATAGATATTTTGGAATAACGCACTTTTAAATAATATTCCATGTATATTATAATTTTTAAACATTTTTTTAGTGTTGTATATGTAGAAGTTAGTAACAAGTTTACATTCGTGCAATGGATCCTTCAGGAGCAAGTGCTGCTAACACTCATTCAAACATGGGGCCTGTGCATGGATGGAGGAACTGGAAGTCCTGAAGACACTTTTGTGTTAATTTGTGCAATAGGAAATTACATCTGGGACCGCAACACCTACAGTAGAGACAAACTGGAGAACTTCTCCCCCCAAATAAATCAATACGCCAGCATTGAGGACATCACTACCCGACAAGATTGTGACAATCACCATGACATCTTACCTCTCTGAACAAGAAATGCAGAAAAAGTAAATAAAAAAATATCTTTATTAATCTTGATTAATCGAAATATATCGCAAGTTTATAAATTTCAAATCTACAAAATCAGTGGAAACCCTTTAACTTAAGGTATTAAAAATATCATCTTTTAATAATTCTTTATATAAACGCGCCATATTTAATTTTTGTTTTAAAATAAGTACTGTCATTTCAGCGCATCTAATAACCAATATTTTTTCTTCACAATATAGCAGTAATACCTCTAATCGCGGTATTTCCATAATCTTTCATACCAAAATAGCAGCAACGTCATACTTTTACCCATACTACCAGTATGGGTAAAAGTATGCCGTTATTGTTATTTTGATAATAACGTGATCGGGGTACCTCTATACAAGTAAAACTTTCATTCAAATATAAGAGTGATGCCATGATACTTTTACTCATACTATCAGTATATCCCCATCTTACTACTTATAGACCTAAATGCTTCCTGGTTATTTCAAAGTCCAACAAATACAATATAATTAAATTAAATTCAAGCAAATCAAGTTATATATTTAATTATCTAGTTTTCGTTAATTTAAAAATTTCTTGAAAAAATTTAATTATACGTTCTTTGGCACGAAATCATAAAACACACATAGAGAAAAATAACATGGAGATACGACTATTTACCTGAATAAAAAACGGGCGAATTATAGCTGTTAATTTCGATAATTCAACTGGTTTGCCAACTATAAATTTAATTTCTTCAATAGCAAAACATTGAGAAAATTCCATGATATTGGATAAATCGAAATTCTGAAAAACTGGGAAGCCAAAATTGACTTTCTAATAGGAATGAAAAAATAATATATATATATATATGTATACATACGGATCAACTACTGTAGTTAAAAATATAGTATATTCTATTATGTTTTATAACTTACGTTTTCTTCTATAGGCTTGAAAAATTCTTGCCAGCTAGTTGAAATTATTTTATAGCTATAAAATGGAAAGTAGTTAGTGAGGCTTCTAGAGGTGGGAATATAGACGCGAATTCTCAGTGGGGATCCTGATGTCACGACGTGACGTCACTGGGATTGACAGAGGAGGGGTTGTATCATGTAGGGTTATGATGTCATGCAGGGTAGAGATTTGGTAATGTTAAAAGAATTAAACCTCATGTTTATTGAAATTGTAAAAATGCTTTACCGCAAATAATTGTTTTTTTTTATTTTATAGAAATATATTAAATTGTGAATAATAGTTTTTTATGTTTTTTTATTTTATTGAAATATATTAAATTGTCAATAATTGTTTTTTTTCTTATTTTATAGAAGTTTTAATTTTTTGATTTTAAATTTATGGAAATTTTTATTTTTTTATGATTTTTAATGTATGGAAATTTTACTTTTTTTACACATCGACATTAAAAGCTAAAATAAAAAATCAATGAAATAAAAAAAACAGTTAATTGCTATATTCAAGGTTTAATATAAAAAAGTTTTAAATAAAATTGTTTTGAGAAAGGAATCGTTAAGAATAATGTTAGCTATAGCGAATCAGATGGATATGACACTAAGGCAACTCGATGTTAAATTAGCATATTTACATGGAGAAACAAACGAGGATATATATATATATGTAGTTACCACAAGGAATGAGAACTGAGAAAAACAAAATGGAAAATATTTGTAAGCTCCAAAAGGCACTGTATGGATTAAAACAATCCGGAAGAGAATGGAACAAAGAACTGGATCATATTCTAAAGAAATGAAAATTCAAAAGATTGGAAACTGACAGGTGCATGTACATATTCAGAGAAGGGGAGAAAATGGCAATACTAGGAGTATATGTTGACGATTTCATACTGGCAACATTCGACGAAAGAATGGCAAATGACATTATTAAAGATTTAGGACAGATATAAATATAAAAAACCTTGGCAAGCCAAAAATGATTTTAGGGTTACGAATAAGAAGAAATAGAGAAAAATGTGAGATCACAATAGACCAGGAATCATATATAGTAGAATTAATAGAAAAATTTAACATGAAACATGCAAAATCGATCGAAACCCCGATGGAAAAAGACTTGCACTTAGAGAAAGCAAAAGAACCAGATCAGAAACTGCCTTATCAATCTCTTATAGGAGCTCTCATGTATATAGACAATATTCAAGACCTGATATTAGTTTCGCAGTTCATACTTAAGTCAGTTTAATAACTATTACAACCAGACGCACATGCAAAACGAGTACTAAGATACTTGAAAGGGACAAAAGGGGCAAAACTAGTATTGAAGGGAAATAGAAACATAATCGGATATTCAGATGCAAGTCTTGATGGACATTTGATGAACGGAAAGTCAACCAGTGGATTCGTAGTAAAATTAGGCAATGCAAGCATTTCTTGGAACTTGAAAAAACAGAAATCAATAGCACTTTCCACATGCAAAGCTGAATATTATGGAGTGTATGATACTATTAAAGAGATTACCTGGATCAAGAATTTGATGAAGGAACTCCAAATAGGAAATGAAGCCAAGAAAACAACCATCTTCACAGAAAATCAAGCTGCGATAAAAATAGGGAAAAACACCTGTAACCCAAAGAGGATGCGACACGTGATGTTAAATTATCTCTATGTCAAGGACAAGATTGACAGTGGTAAAATAGAATTAAAATATATAAAGTCAGAAGATCTTGTGAGTGACATATTTATCAAAGCACTAAATTTAGTAAAGCACAAAAAATTTTTTAAAGATATAGGTTTATGGATGCCAAAAGATGAAGTGCTGGAGAAAATGTGATTGGGAGAATGTTGAAGACACATTTTTCTCCTATAACTGTTGAGGGTGAATGACCAAAGATATTAAGACAGTCAGTGCAACGGGACAAATTTATAGCTTTAAAGTAAACTAACCATTGATCTTGTCCCTTGCACTAGTTGGTACAGCATTCCTTTCCCTTCTCCCAGACATTGTGATCATTTTAGTCATCACTCGTCCAACAAATACCATTATAAGATCACCAAATATTATAAAATAAATTAAGCATTTTTTTATTGATATTTCTATAATAAATTAAAATTATAGTTCACAAATATTTCCAGATATTAATGATTACATCAAATTATATTTCATTTTAATCTGATAACAAAAGATCATTACAGAAATATTAAATATTGATTTAAAAAAAAAAGTTAGAATTACAAAATCACAATTAAAATCATTTTATTATTGAAATGGATGCAATATATAATAATTTGTATTATAAAAAGTTTGAAAATAAGTGAATGTGCAGTATAATATTAAAATAATAATAAAATCACTAAAACAATAAATTGCATTTAAAATTTTAATTAAACAAAAATAAAAATTCTAAAATTTATTTAGCAACCACATTTGATCCTTGTTTCTAAATGACCTCCCTAAAGCAGGTCTGACAGAAGGCAGTAAGAAAGGTAAGCAAGGCACGAGGGTGCCGATACAAGAAGGATGTCAAAACAGTGCAAAATTAAGAATACATTTTTGTTATGTTTTGCAGTGGCGTGCAGTGACATTTGCTGATAGGGAAGCTGTTTCCATAAAAATTATGAACAAATATTAAAAATGACAAAAATAAATACTTTATTTATTTTGATTTTAAAATAGATACATTGATATGAAACAAAGATATAAGAACTTGTTTTTATTATTTTTTATAAACTAACTCGATACAGCGATTTTTTCCGTAAAGTCGTTAATTACTTTATCATAAAAATCGCTTGTTGATTCCATCAAAGTATTTAAAAGCTCTTTTTCT
>AYEL01084178.1:0-35058 GCA_000484575.1 Olivierus martensii
GTTTCCAATTTGATTTGAATAAAGGTTTGCATTGACATGAAAATTTAGTGTTTAGTATGTTTAGAAAAAATTTTGATTTTATGAATCTCTCTATGTTGGACACCTCTCTAAGTTGAACACGTTTTGAAGGAACCAAATGTGTCCAACATAGAGAGGTTTCACTGTATTTTTAATTTTATAAGAATAAGCACATAAGTCTGTCAAATAGCATGTGGTAAAAGAAGTCGCTTATCGTCTTGGAGGATCCAGTTTCAATTCTGAGTCTCACATTTCTAGTTTTTCAAGATGAGTCTGTATCTAGCTCATTTACTAGAGGAAAAATGCTCTTATTTGTGTTATAACCTTCAATCAGTATATATTTTCTTTTAAGTCTGAGATTGTCTGTATTGCGAATGTTATGTCTGCTTAATAAAAACAAAAACTATTCCTAAATTCATATAAGTATGTCATTAAAAAGTGATATAATAAAGTTTATATTTAGATAAGATAACAAATACAAAAATAAAACTATAAAACATTCATCATAGTTTAATTAACAAAGATGGATTTATATAAGTTATATTTTTTGGCATGTGATCCCTTAACAAAATTCCCTTTTCATGATTAGTATCAAGTTCTTCAATAAATCCAAACCAGTAGATGACCATACCAGGTCCAAATCTGTAAAAAATTTATAAAAATTAGCATCTAGCCATTTTAGATAATAAAAGAATGTAATATAGCATTTATTGCCTGTTCCAATAACTCCAGTATTGTTCCTTTAAATAAGTTTTATGGTTATCTTCATCTCCAAATGATGCCTTGCTTTCTATCCAGTTAACAACATAACCATCTATGGCTAATGAATAAAATTTATCAAAATTACAAACAGTTACTGCCAAACTGATATAGACTCCACTACTTTAAGCACTATGGCAAGAAAATAAAATTATACACAAAACGTAAATAAAATAGGAATCAATCAAAGGAAGGAGTGCTTTCGATTTATTTTAAAATCATCATCAGCTTCCATTAACAGTAGAATAATAAACTATTCTACTGTTAATGGAAGCTGATGATGATTTTAAAATAAATCAAAAGCACTCCTTCCTTTGATGGATTCTTATTTTATTTACATTTTGTGTATAATTTTATTTTCCTTCCATAGTGCTTAAAGTAGTGGAATCTAAAATTTATCAATTAAATTCAGATATCTTTATATTAAAAGTGCAATATATACCTATGGGAACTTCTAATTTTACATCAGGTGTTTTATCATAGCCTTTCTCTCTCAATTCCTCCTCACCTAAATACAAATATGATCAATATGAAGACTTATAATTTGGATGAAACAATTATGAGATAAAACCTTATAAATAGTTGAGCTTCATGCAGCCCAAGATTCATAATTTGACCATAATGGTTATAGAACATTTAAAAAAACACTATTGCTAGAAAGTTTATTTTCTGCTGTTAGAAAGCATTTAAAACTAGCTGTTGTTATAGAATTATTATACATTATTTTATATTTTTATAATGTACTCAGTAGTAAAACAATAAAGCATAATGGAATAAACATTCTTAAGGGAAAAAATTATAAAGTTTGAACTGTAAAGATATGGTCCTGATACTGAGTGTTAAAAATTCATGGAAGTTAATCATAAGTTAAACATAACAACAGATTATATATATGGACAATGATATTGGGAAGTGTGGAAAAAAGATGTTTTTCTATTCTGTGTTTTATTGCATATGACTTATAAGTTAGTAATATACATAATTATTGTATAATTTTAAATTCCACATACAAATTATCTTTTGACTGTATAATTTTTATATTCAATTGATTATTGTCTTCTCTTTATAAGTCAAAAGCATTAATAAAATTGTAAAGTTTGTACATATGTAAATGATTTGGTATCTTATTTTGTAGAATACAAGATGGACGACTATTTGAGACATTTACATTCAAAATGCTTAATTTTCCTTTATTCAAAAATGCAATAAATATTTAGTTTAACTTGTTAGAATAATGTTAATAAAAAATATATATTGTTTGATTACAACATAAAATGTTAACTTATAAAAAAAATAAAAACTACAAATGCTTATATTTCATTACATACATGTAAATGCAACACCTAATTGATGCAATTCATTCTTGAGTTTATTTTCATAATCAATACCAATGCAGCTATATAAAAAAGAAAGATTATTACATAATGTTAGTATGATTCAGAATTTTATTAATTTATAGTTATAATCACATATGTATTCTACAGAATGATTTTTATTTTATTATGTATAGAAGTTTTATTTAAGTAGAGAAATAAAATATTAAATTGTCATCAAAAATCTTTTTAACAAAAATTAAATTGCAGATCAAAAGATGTAGTTTTAATTGTTAAAAATTAATATAGCTTTTTGTTATAATAATAGGGAGTTTCAGCATAGTTATGATTCAGTTCCAACGGAGAAAGTCCATGGTCAATGCACGCAAAAGGTTGTTAGTTGTATCATTGCTTTTTGTATTTCTTTTCGTTTATCATTGACCAATAAAACAGTCTTTTATTGTCATGTTTTCGGTACAAGATAGAAACTGTCCAATGCAACCCAGAATCTTAAAATTTACCATCAGCAGTTTAATATAAAAATGATCTTTATTAGAAATAATTTGAGAATAGAGAGCATTTATGGTAATAGAACATCTGGTGTCAGAGGTTCGAACTAATCTTGAATTGCTGAAGCAATTACCGATAACATTCCGAAACAATACAGTTTTCTCGTTTAATAATCAATTAGAGCAGAGTTGTAACAGTGCTGAAACTCTCTTATGTAACAGTACATGCCAACAAATATACTATTTAGCCACTCTTGTATATTAACTTATAAATAATATATAATAGACTCCTGATTATCCAAGGTTAGATTAATTGGAAATAATATTCAATCTGGAAGTAATGCTTAATTAATGATGTTTTATCTTAAATGCAATATCTGAAAGATTTTTAAACATTCCAGATCTGTTTACTATATCTTACATAATTGGTGATCAAAAATATTTTTCTACAAATAAACAAATTTCTTGTTTCCTATTTCAATAAATAATAGAACATTTCAATTCACTTATGTATTCAATGATAAATATTGCAAAAATATTTTTCTACAAATAAATAAATTTCTTGTTTCCTATTTCAATAAATAATAGAACATTTCAATTCACTTACGTATTCAATTTATTTATTTTTAATATTAAATGATATTGCCCATAATTCTGATTTTTTTAAGTATTTTGGAGATTGTCCAGAGATATAAATATCCCAACTACCCCAGTTAATCAGAAATCTACTGCATAATCAATTAAAAAGAAACAATTTTTTAATCATTAAAAAAAAAAAAATAGTAAAAATATCTTACTGTTTTGTTACATCTGATATATAGCCATATATTTCATCATTTAATATACACTGGCAAAGATAAATAAATAATTATTAAAATATATATTATCAATTTTATAAATTTATTTCATATATCAATGTTTTGCTATTATTACCATATTACATTGACTATGGGCTGCATTTTTTATTCGAATTTTTAAGTCGTAAAGTATGCGTGTGACTTAAATTCAAAGCGAATATTTTAACATCTTATTTCTCCCGATCTCCCATTCCCCAACATTCGGGCTTTTGCTTTACGCTCTTCGCATGGACATAGTATTACGATTGTCAATTACAATTTATTCAGTAATTTATTATGTATATTAGTACCTATTTAAGTAAATAAAAATTTTTATTTTTCAATACCTATTATAAAATCATTTTTTTCCCGATTTTTCAATTTTAAAATCCTACTGCAACTTAAATTCGGCAGCGGCTTATATTCAATGTAATACGGTATTATAAAATACTTACCAAATCAACTTCAACTGCCAAATTTTTATCTTCAATTAAAGATGTAGCTTTCATCATTTGATTTATTTGTTGTTTGTTAACTAATGGAAATGTAAAAATTCATTTCTTTCATCCAAATTAATACCAAAAAAAAAATAATGATAAATCAGTTAACAAAAATTACCCAATCCATCTTCTTTAATATAATGTTTTTCCAGTATAATGCGAGCCATTAATGCAGGTGACAGATCAGCCTAGAAATATCAAATAATGATTTACTAATCTTAAAATTTTTTAGCACTATTCATATTTAGAATAATTAAAAAATAATAATTAGAATTCAATTAAGAAACTGATTTATACTAATTGAGAAAATACATTCCAGAAAACAATCTGATTTGTCTTAAAGGAAAAAAAAAATGATAACATAAGATCAATTACTGCTAGAAAGAGAATTTCAGTTTTATATATTTTTTCTATATCTTACATTATAACTACAATTTTAAATAAAAAAAATGTTTGCTTCTTGAATAAATATCAAATATATTGCAGAACGGAATCACACAAATCTAAACTCTATAGCATTTTAAATGGATATTTGACTTGTCTCAATAGTTGAAATGGCACAACATTAGTGTATCATCTTAAATGACTTCAATGTGAACTACTCTTACAATTTTTGATGAAATAATAGGAATTTAAATTCATTATTAATAATTCTAATCGTTATATATATAAATTTCAAAATATTTTTGAAAAAATTAAACATTTTTTTATGCTGTAATTTGTCAATTTTGGACAAAATAAAAAATTTTTTTTTATTTGTCATATAGTTAAAAATACATTTTCATCTCATATTCCTGGAACAGATTTATGGAATTTTTTTCAATATTTTGGCATCAAAGAGTTAAATATATATTTAGAGTCCATTAATAAACTTTATTATTATTTAATTTCTTATTTTATATTTTCTTGTAGAATTAAGTGAGCTAACTTTTGTTTGTTGTTTAGTGCTAACATTTCACATAAGTTCAAAATTGAAAACATTAGATTTTCTTGTTTAGTTGCCTAAAATCACGGCTGGGGAGCTGGAGCTGAAGTTGGAGCCTGGAGCCATGGAGCCAGGAAGTTTTGAAGGAGCCGGAGCCATTAAAATTTCTGCCGGCTCCAGCTCCTAACCATTTACCATATATACTCAAGTATAAGCCAACCCCCGACTTTAGAGTTTGAAAATCGGTAAAAATGCACAACCCATGTATAAGCCTAAATCAATAAATTACGTGATCTTTGATTTTTAGTTACTGATATATTAATGCCTGATAAATTACATGATCTTTGATTTTTAGTTACCAATATATTAATGCCATTTTCCAAAATAAATATTTTATTGAAACTTTAAATATATTCATATAAAATACGGTATTTGCCGGCGTATAAGATGCACCGGCGCATAAGACGCACCCTCTTTTTTATACACATTTTTGAAGGATAAAACTTTATTACTGATCATTATAATGAATTTACAGTATTTTAAATATAAAGTAATACAAACAGCAAATACTTTCTGCAAATACCCAATCTATCTGGGAAAGAACACCTTTTAATCTTCTTCGTCAAGACCCAGACACTCATCTCCAGAGTTAAATGAAGAGTCACTTGAAACCTCTTCTAAATCAGCATCTGAGTCCTCATACAACAAATTGTCCTCTGTACCATCCATTGCATTACTAATGCCACATTTCTTAAATGATTTAACCACTGTCTCTGTTTTCACAGCATCCCATGAAGCTTTGACCCATTCACAAACTTGAGAAATGCTAGGCCCAGCTGTGATCGTCGATGAAAGCGCATGCGCATTCATTGAACTCTACGTAACTAATATTCCCACACTCCGCAAGGAAACAAGAAAGAAATCGCATAACTCCGAATAGAGGAAATTTCCAGAAATGAATGTAATCAAAAACTGAGTATCGGCGTATAAGACGCACCCCGTTTTTCAGACCTATTTTCAAAGAAAAAAGTGCGTCTTATACGCCGGCAAATACGGTAAATTATTATAATACAAACACCAATATATCAATTTAAAAGGTAAATGATGATGTGATAGTAAGGTAAGTGATGTTTCATGATTGCAGTCATACCAAAAAAACTTTTATAGTGATGGAGCCAGAGTCGGAGCTAAAGCCTCAGTTTTAAAACAATGATTCTGGAGCCACAGCTGGAATATACTGTGGCTCTGTAGCCAGTGCTGGAGCTAACCTATTTCAAGCCAGCTCCCCAGCCCTGCCTAAAATACAAGTCCATTTAGCAAATTCTGGGTGCAAAGTTTTCCATAATGTTCGGTTTGCATTCTATTTGTTAAAATTGGGGAATTTTTAGTATAAGCTGGATATGTTTTGTATGAATGAGACTTTCTAGAGAAGTGTGAGGAATGATATTGTGGGTTTGATTGAAAGAGAATTCATCAGCCTACCAACCATTCTTTCATTCACAGTAAACCATACTTTCATTGTTTTTAATCTGACTAATGAAATATATTTACATTTTAAATTTTTTGACATTATCTTACCTTTTTTGCAAACTCTAAAAGATATCCAGGTTGAGTACATGTCATTGATGCTTCCAAATACCTTGATATATTAAAATATGTAAATTGATAGATTATAAAGTATATATTATATAGTCAAATATAAAATTTATAAAAATAATTAAACAAATGGGTATACTACTATCATTCATTTATTTAAAACAAGCATTTAATTATAATTTTTCTATTAATCTGTTTTTCTTTTCATTTTTTACTATAGGCTTTATACCCTTTTCAACAAA
This sequence comes from Olivierus martensii, assembly GCA_000484575.1. NCBI lineage: Eukaryota > Metazoa > Arthropoda > Arachnida > Scorpiones > Buthidae > Olivierus > Olivierus martensii. Next base: position 6,699 of record AYEL01084178.1, read on the forward strand.
TTTTTGAATGAGCAGAAATTAAAGATTGCAATGATGAAAAATTTCAATGTTGATATTGCAGAACTGAATTATTTTAATACATCAAATAAAGCATTATCATATTGTTAAATAAAATTGTTTGTTCATACTTTCATAAGCAAGCATTAATTTATTAATAAAATAAACACTATAGTTTTATTCTCATTAACTTGATTCTTTTAATGTATTTTCATGAAAAGACTATCTTAAATCCAAAAATAGAAAAAAAAAAATTTTATTTATTAAAATATATAGCTTATTTTGATACATTATATGTTTTCATTAATTGAAAAACATTTATTCACTTTTATGAAGTGAATTAAGATTAATGAAATCATTACTAAATACGGTATTTCAATATTTCAAATCAGCTTTTGATAAATTCAGTTTTTAGTGAATAAATCTTTAATAAAGAAATTAAAATTAGATTGAAGATAAATGAATAAAAAATTTCATCATATTTTGGATTTAATTGCACTCAAAATAATATCAATAATAAATTGTATTATTTTAAGTTTGAAATAGAATGTTTCATTTAACTTATATTATTAAATAATGGCTTTGATATTTATATTTAATTAGCAATTAATAAGGACCTAAAATAAACTTTAATATTTTCTCTAATTTTATAGTTAAATGAAATCTCATACTGTTTCACTTAATCAAAATAAACAAAATTTAAAAAATTTAAATGCTATATTTTGATTTAAATCATTATAAATATATTCTATTAAATATTTAAGATGTAATAGTAATAATAAAAAGCAAAATAATCATAAAAAATTACTTAATTATTAATTAATTAGAGCATTAATATAAATAATATAATCTTACTGATCATAATAATAGTTAATATTATCTGGAGAATGATGCTTATTATAAAATCTCTTCATTTTTTTCTAAAAATAAAAATATTTACTTATATTAATGTTCTTATAGAATTATTTTAGTTATAATTTTTAATAATTGTAAAGAATTTCTAAGCAGATTAAAAAAAAGTTATATATTTGAAAGTTAACAAAAAAATTTCTTTTATCAGCAATATGTTTAGCAACAACTACACTAAGGAAACTTAACTCTTTAAATAACTTGTCTTTTAATATTATAGTCATATATTTCCATGCTTTAAGCATTGATCATGTATAAAATCATATAGATACTGCTTCATTCTGCAGTTTCAATGCAATTTATTGTAGAATGTAAATATGAAAGATGTAATAATAGTATAAGGCTAAGAATGGCTTTATTTGGTAAAATGAGCCTAAACAATCTTTTCAGCCAAGTGTGTCTGGAAAGTCAATAAATAGCCAATCCAATATTACAACAATATCAATATTTTAATGCTTTATCCATTATAGATAAAAATGGATTTTGGATTTAATTACCTTCTTCAGTTGAACCATATCTATGGTCTTACCATCATATTCAATCCATCAATAATTGATTGAATATGGTGGTAATGTAAACTGCATTTCAAATACTAGAGTTATGACTTCTACTTGTGATAAAAGGGACATCCTGGTTTGAGTTTACAGTTGATCATGGCTGATGATGATGTTTGATATCATCATCATATAGATTAATATTTTAACTAACTGCTGATAAGTGGAATAAAAATGTTATATTAAATTAAGTTATTATTTATCAATTGCTGTTGAGTGCTATTATTTTGAGATATTATGTTTATCATCATACAGCATGTTTCTATGATGATGATATTACCAAACATCATCATATAGCAACAAAATATGATGATGTCTGGTAATAAAATATTGTCTTTATTAATAAATGTATATATAACAAATTATACATTTATTAATAAAAGATAATATTTTTTAATTTCTTTTTGTTGAATAAAAATAAAAGAAAAAACTTACTTGATATTCTTGAGAAATTATACTTCCTAATGTCTTTTCTGAAATGCTGAAAAAATAGAAAATCAAATAAACGATATATTTTGCTAGTAAAATTAGTTACTTTTAATTACGTATAGCAAATAATTTTATGAAAGTCAAAATTTATTTTATAAATAAAAACAATAGAATAAAAATATATAATAAAATAGAATAAATCATATTTACAAGAAATAGAAATGAGAATATATGCATATTCATAACAGATGATCAAATTAAATATAATATTAAAACATTTAAACTAAATTTTTATTTATGGCATTTTTTTATCACACCATAATAAAGAATAACAAATATACAATAAAAAAAAATAGTCTTACACTCTCAGGAAGATATGCTTACAGTCTGTTAGTATATCTTTTCCTGATAACTTTGCTATCAGAATATATTAATTTTTTTGTACTAATTTATGAATAAAATTTTGTAATTACTCAACTTATAAGAAATTTAAATATTATTTTAAAGAGTTCTAATGTACCTATTTAGGGACTAAAAATCTATATTTTATAGTTATCTAATGCATTTTAAATCAATGTTTACTAATTTTTATACTGATTATAGGAATACTAAACTATTAGATGGTAAGAAAATGATTTCAATTATAACCAAATTTTATATATAAGATTTTAATTATCTAAACATATTTAGTTTAAATCATCTTAAAGACAATCTTTTATGTATTTATTTAAATCAAATTATATATTTTTTGTAAAAAGTAACAAAAAACAGCTAATATGTTTTTTTGCAGAAGTGTTTAGTTGGCTTATTTATTTTGTATTCAAAATAAATATATATTTATTTGCTATTATATATTGTATTAACTTAGTTCAAATCATCTTAAAGACAATCTTTTATGTATTTATCTAAATGAAATTATATATTTTTTGTAAAAAGTAACAAAAAAACAGCTAATATTTTTTTTGCAGAAGTGTTTAGTTTGCTTATTTATTTTGTATTCAAAATAAATATATATTTATTTGCTATTATATATTGTATTACGATATATATATATATATATATATATGCTGAATCTTATCAGAAAATCCACAATCATTTAGTATTAACGGTAGTATTTATACCACGTAAAATTCAGAAGTTGGATAATTAATAAATGATAATTACTTGCTGAATTTTCTGTTTAATGAATCCAATCTGTGAGCATTCATTCGATGACATTCTTCTACAATTTGACGATATATTTCTAATTTCATTTTTTTAAATATAGTTTTGTATATATTTTTATGCTTTTCAAATAAATGTTGTTTAAAACATGCGGCTGCTTATTAGGCGATCCCTACTGGGTGTAATATGAATTTTCCCATGAGGATAGCATAATCAGTGAGCATAATTTAACAAAATCTAATGTAAATTTCTCTTAGATATTTTGATTACAGTACTGTTAAAATTAACAACAGTTTTGTTAAAATTAATAATATATTATAAAAATATTTATATGAATCAAAACTATAAAAGAAAAACAGAATACACATTTAGTTTCCAAAACTTCAGTTTTTTTTGTCAACAGATGACGCCACTTTCCACTCGGTAAAAGTACTAAGTGGAGGGGCGAAACAAGCCCTTCCACAGGTGCCCATCTCTGAGGAGGGGTCAGCAAGATTGTGAAGGATGGGGATCGACGGGCCGGGCCTGGACCCCATCATCCCTGAGGAGGGGTCAGCAAGATTGTGAAGGATGGGGATCGACGGGCCGGGCCTGGACCCCATGATAAATATTTTCAAGGGCTGGGACCCGAGACTCGAACCCGGGTCCTCCAGAGTGGAAAGCCGAAGCACCCGAGACTCGAACCCGGGTCCTCCAGAGTGGAAAGCCGAAACGTTTTGAGTCCTCACGCGGAATCCGCGTGAGAATAGGATCAACTAGATAGGCAGAGATTCGAACCCGGGTCCTCCAGAGTGGAAACCGAAGCGTTTCCACGCGGTCAATCCGGCCGACTAAATTTCAGTTTTGATCAAGTGAATATGGAAAACGACTAATGGTTACTTTGCTATGCAGCGCTAAAATAATTTATTAATTAGTCGATACGAGTGTAGATTTTAAAATTGTTAACGCAATAACACAATAAAATAATTTCTTTAATTATATCTTTCTTCCTGGGGGTTTTTCAGTTTTCTCAATTTCCGCCAATGAGATAGTTTTCGAAATCATTTTAGATTAAAGATTCGATATATTCCGATTAATCTGGCGTTTCTATAGTTTAGATAAAAAGAATTAACCATTAGAAATTTCAATCTTTTGCAATTCTTTGTTCTTGAAATTTTCTACTTACATTTTAAAAACGGATAATTATTTGATACCATATTTTTCTGTGCTATCCACCGTGAAAGTATTAAGCGGAAAGGCATTCAGTTCCCACAATGAGTTGCCCTAACCTGAGTTGGGTCAACCATCAGGTGGAGGATGATGTTCAATGGGCCGAGACTATTGGCCGGATTGGCCTCGTAGAAACGCTTCGGCTTTCCACTCTGGAGAACCCGGGTTCGAGTCTCGGTCCCACCCTTTGAAAATATTTATCATGGGGTCCGGGTCCAGCCGTCGATCCACGTCCTCCACAATCAGGCTGACCCCTCCGCAGGGATGGGCAGCTTGTAGAATGGCTGGTTTCGCCCAACACCACCTAGTTTCGCCCCGCCACATAGTATTCTTCCAGAATGGAGTATTTCGTCATCTTATGATAAGAAAAATGAGCCGAGACTGGATCCCTCCTGAAAAATTATGAAGGTATTAAACCCGGATCCTCCAGCGTGGAAGCACAACACGCTTCCACCGTTCCCATCCCGCTGGATAGTTAGTTAATAACATTGATTTAAAATAAAACATATCCAATTTTTTGAAATGGTTGTAATTTGAGTGCTGACAATGATAGCTGTTCGAACTACTAGCCGTCTTATGATGAAATAATACGGAGCTTTAATTTAATGCGAATTTATCTTATAAAAATGCATTGTTATATATGTAAGGATCCGACCCCGTTTCGGACCTCCCTTTTTTAGTAACTTTAAAGCCGGATAGACAGATTATTATCTGCTACAGTGTGTACTAAAATAAGTTTTGTTTTCCGTCAAAAACGTTATAATTAAAACTTCACTTCCGTCAGAGGAAGGAGAAAACTTTTATCAATTCATTAAAAGGAGGGAAAGAAGGTAAATTGACTGGGAACATCGACACTTGAGATCATCTTCCCGATTAATCACGTCCGCTAATCGAAGGAAATTCGGCATGGGCACAACGGATGGCAACATACGGATTTCTACTATATAAAGGCTGAAAAACGGTCAGAAAGCAGACAAATCAAAAGATTTGCTCTCACAAGTCAGCGACGAAGATCCCCTCAACAACAGAGAGAGAGAGAGAGAGAAGCGAAAGACTTGCTGTCAACAACGAAGTCAGAAGCAGAGAAATTGAAAGAATTCGTCTCTCTCGGCGAAGGAGCAGTGTCTTCTCTAGAAGTCGGCCTAGGAACCTCCCTCCAGCAGATACCAACTGACGTCGAAGTTAGCTGAAAGGTTCGTCTAAAAGAATCATTGTGTACGCCGGTTCTAGTCCTCAAGAACTATAGAACTGTATTCATTCATCAAGCATAACTCAAATGTGCCAATACAAGCATTTCGTCGAAAGAAGATTGTCAAGAAATCGACAGATATTTATCTTCCCGTACGCGACGTTGTTAAGCCTAACGTCGCAAGATCTACGATTGTAAAGAACCTCTCTCTCAATAAAATTGGAGTTTGGTCATTGTACCGTCGTCTCTGAGTCTTAAGTGATACACAGAGTTCATTCACCCATCCTTACTCACAGCCACATACTGCTCGTAGGCCCACGCCTGTTTTGTTTAGTGTCGCACGCCGACATTAGACTGGTGTCAGATTCCTGATAATTTCTACCGCTAGAGGTCCCGGAAGTTCCACATATATAGTCCTATAGATATTTTGTATGTATATAGCGATAAGCATAAAAATGAATAATATCCAAGATCTATTCACTTTTTGCTAAAAAAAGAATGACTTGAAATGTTTATAAATCTAATGGTCGGCGGCCGGATGGCCGAGTGGTAACGCGTTGGCGTACCACGCTGGAGGACCCGGGTTCGCGTCCCGGGTCTGGTCCTGGATTTTTTTCGGGCCCGGGTTCGCGTCCCGGGTCTGGTCCCGGATTTTTTCGGGGTGCTGGGCCCGGCCCGGTGATCCCCGTCCTTCACCATCCGGCCCCCCTCCACGGGTGTGGGTGCAGCCCGTGGTTGGAACTGGCCCCGTCCCCTTAGTAATCTCCCTGATTGGAAAGAGGACGTAAAATATGCAAAAAAAAAAAAATCTAATGGTTTCGGATTTTACTATAAAAGAAATAAGATTAACAGTAATTTGGTCTATTTTATTTTATTATTTTATAACAGCACTATCCAATTGTTCGTCAATTACTAAGTTGCATTACTGTTTTAGGCTTTACCACCTTTTTCTATTTTACACTCCTTTCCAATCAATGAGATTATTAAGGGGCGGGGCCAGTTCCAACCACGGGCTGCACCCACCCCCGTGGAAGGGGGCGGATGATGAAGGACGGGGATTGCCGGTAGGAGCCCAGAACCCCGAAAAAACTTTTTCAAGAGATGCCTCCTTTAAAGACCAGAGCCGGGACGCGAATCCGGGTCCTCCTGCATGGTACGCCAACACGTTACTACTCAGCCATCCGGCCGCCTAGGCTTTACTGCCAACTTCCATCTCTATGGAAGGATCACCTGAATTATAGGGAAGGATCGACAGCCAAGGTTTAGACTTCTCATACAACTTTTTGAAGTTTTCAAAAAAAATTTGTAGGATCCGGATTCAAGGCTTTTGGGTTAAAAGACAAAATGTTTCCAGCCATTAAAATTATTGCATTTTTGAAGCTGTTTTACCGTATAAATGCTACTATGTAATTTGAAATTTTCTTCTATAAAAAATGGTTATATGAGCCGTTCACAAGCCAAATCGATTAACTCCACTTTTTGAAATTTTTAAAATATTATATAATATTGTTTTCATATATATTCAATGACTGTCATTGTTTTACAATTAACACAAATTTTTAGATTTATAATAATATAATTATTTGTATTTGAATAATGATTATAGTTATAATGAAATACATATTTTTTTTTAATAACTGAAAGGAAATTATTTCTACAATATGTCAAAAAATTTTTCTTTTATAATTAAAATTAATTTTCATTTTAACTTTTCTGATTTCATTCTATTTAATAAGTTATTTATAAACTATATAAAATTTAATAACAAAAAATTTTCAATTACTTTAATTTGTGCTGTCTTGAATAATAGTTTTCATATATATTCAATGACTGTCATTGTTTTACAATTAACACAAATTTTTAGATTTTTACCACCCTACTAAAAAATATGACCCATATTAATTTTTATATTTTCAATTATAAATGCTGCTGTGCTACTTTATAATTCAATAGTTTATTTGATCTAATTAGAACACTTTCAAAGTTTAAAATATTCTTAAATTTGTAACCAAGCACATTAATTTGAAATTATGGCTTAAAATAGACATAGTTTTACAAGTAACTATGGTCCTAGATAGTCATGACTATTCTTTATCACTTGATGATCAGCAGCCAACTGATAGGCTGTTTGTTTACATTATAAATGATTACTCAGAAATATCTAAATGCCAAACGTCTCTGAGATAGTAAGCTTTGTTCAGTATCTGCTTTTAAGTATTTTTAAATTTAAATGTAAATAATTAATAGAAAGATACAGATCATGCTATAATTGAACAAATTTACTTTTCATTGAATATTTAAAAATAATACTAGAGAAAATATAATAATAATATAATTTAATGGAAGATCAAAATTTAAAAGGACTTAAATCAATAATAATAATAATTAATCTGATTTTATTTTTAGCTTGTTCCATTAAAAATATTTTTTTATTTGTTTTTTTTTTTGTGTATGTAAAAAAAAAATATATTCACTACATTAAATTTTAAGTGATGATGATCAGTCTGATAAGTTAGAGATGATATCATGGAAAAACAAAAATAAAATTTTACATGAATAATAATTATAGCTATAATGAAAACATATATTTTATAACTGAAAGAAAATTAAAATTTTTTTGACATATTTTATTTTATTTGGTCTTTTTATATGAAATAAGCTTCATAACCATTAATAAAGTTTCTGAAGAGAGTTTTATATGAAGGCTATTTTGGCTTGAAAAAATTGCTCATAGCTGCTTTGATTTTTAAGAAATAAATTTATGATACAATATAGTATATTAAAAAATAAGTTGCTTATTTTCTTCATACATTCATTCATTCATTTTTTTTATTAAAATGTTTTGATTTTAATTAGTAAAAGTACAATCTACTTAATATTTTTTGATGACTTCTTTTATTTTAAATTGAAAATTTTTAATGTGCATAATAGAATTCAGAGAAATGATGGATATAGCCACCTTAAATTCCTCTCTCCCACCTACACCTGAAAATATTTTCTTATGATCAAATTAAAATCTGAATCCCTAAACAATACCATTATACACAATGGCTTATATATGTACACTAGTTTTCTCTTAATATTTTTTTAGGTTATTTAAAAAATAAATATCAATAATTGGTTATTTTAAGTAACACACTGCAAAAAAACTGATTGTATTTTAAAATTTTAGATATTAAATAGCAGCACAACGTTTTTCATATATAGATTTAACTTCTTCATTATATGGAAAAATAAAAAATTCAAAATATTTGCATAAATACACAGAAAATTAAAAAATTCAATTAAATATGAGTTTGATATATAAAAACTATAGCACAAAATACATAATTAAATCTTTAAAATATCCGGAGTGTTGATGTAATAAAATTTAAAGTAAAAGAATACCAAAATTTTTTAAAATGAGTGTTGTAAGGATTAAAAATAATTCCTGAAATTTTTTTCATTGGTTGAATTTTAAATTTTATTTAAATTTCTTGTTATTTTTTAAAATTTTTTTTGTTATATTTCAATTTTTAAAACTTATCATAGAATAATAGTGCCAGTATTTAACAATTTCATATCCACACAAACATTTTTTTTTTAAAGTCAGGAGGTTTTAAATAAAATATTGATTCATATATCAAATTAAAACTTTTCTGTATATAGTCAATCCTCAATTTATGTAAATCTGACATTCGTAAATCCATACTTCTATAAAGATTCCCTGACTAAAACAAAAATGTTCTGATCATAGCAGATAAAACTATAATGCAAGATAATGGTTACTAGTATATCCGGGTAAGAATTTCTTCCCGCCCGTTCCTGGGAATTTTTTCTGTCTTTCCATTCCCGAATCCCGACAAAGTTTTCTCGGGAAATCGGGAAAAACGGCTCCTAGAACTCAGTAATACCTAAAATGGGAAATAAAAGTACTACTCACAATGTATCTTTTAGAAAATTTTCTTATTTATTTCTATTTAAAGTTCCATTGTGTTACAATATTACATGCTACTAGAAATACACGTGCAACACCAGAATCAAATAGCATATACAGTCAAACCTGTTTTTATGCGGTCGGTTTTTGTGCGTTATTTTTTTTAATTACATTTTTTAATTAATTTTTATTCGTTATATGCATTTGATGGAATGTTTTTTATATACTGCACAAAAAAATTGCACATAAAAATAAAAATATTTATTTTCACAACCCCCAGGATTTGACTGCAAAGTCATCTTCAGGTGAACTAACTAAGGAAATCTAAAATATCTTATCTTAATATGACATTATAGTCAAATCCTTGGTTGTGAAAATAAATATTTCTCTGTGTAAACACGAACTGTTTCTGTTTTCCATGATAAATAGTTTCCATAAAGTAACTGCCGATACCATCAACCACATTCGATCAGTTTATTTGCGGCTGACGATTGTGATGTATGTTTAATACATTGTGTGATATATGTAAAATATCATTGTATAATATAAATTTGGTTAAATAAAGTTTGCAGTAATTACATTGTTTATATTTTGAGAAAACCTAATGTAACAGAAATTCCAGTCAAATGATAACCTTAGTGACCCTTATTTAGCTCTCAGGGCAAGATATGCACTAGTCATGAAATTCTGGCCAATCTCCATTTAGAAAATTTTATTTACTCATTTTTTGTTTCGACCTTTTATATACGAGGGCGATCCAATAAGTAAGTTACAAATCGTGATTGAAAAGAAATGAATGGAGATAAAAAAAAAAAAATAATTCCAAAATTTGTTAAAGTATTATAATGATAATATGACATTATAATATATATCATATTATTTATGGATTAACTTGTATATTGACATAGTAACTTTTAGTTATTTAAAGAATGACTGAAATCATTTCAAAATAAAGAAATCCTGACCTATATAAAAAATTTTGGCACAGAAAATATTTTAAAAGTTACCTTTATAATTTAGTTTATAGTATAATACTATAATTTTTTAAAATAGCATATTTAATTTTATTATAACAATTATGAAATAATACATGTAGGTAAATTCAATAAATTCAAGTTATATGAGGGCGATTCAATAAGTAAGTTACAAATCATGATTGAAAAGAAATGAATGGAGATAATGACATACAAACAACATTTATTTTTCAACATAATCTCCATACAAATTTAAGCACTTGTCCCACCGTTTCACAAGTCCCTGGAAACCTGTGGCGTAAAATTCTTTTGGTTGCTGTTGGAACCATGTGCGCACTGCTCTTTCAACCGCTTCATCGTCAGGAAAGCGTTCTCCAGAAAGATGATGTTTCAAAGAGCCAAACAAGTGGAAATTGCTCAGGGCGAGGTCCGGGCTGTAGGGTGGATGTTGGAGGACCTCCCACTTGAACATTTCTCCAACGTTTCTGGCGTGGCGATCTCCACCGGCCGACCGGCTCTATGTTCGTCTTCACCAGGAAAGCATTCTCTTGAAAGATGATGTTTAAAAGCTCCAAACAAGTGGAAATCGCTCGGGGCGAGGTCCGGGCTGTAAGGTGGATGTTGGAGGACCTCCCACTTGAACGTTTCTCCAACGTTTCTGGCGTGGCGATCTCCACCGGCCGACCGGCTCTATGTTCATCTTCGATACTTGTCTGCCCTTCCGAGAACTTCTGCACCCAATAATGGATTGCCTGACATGACAGGCAATGTTCACCGTACACTGGCAGCATTTCCTTGTGGATATCCTTTGCTTCCATATGTTTTCCCACAAAAAACGCACAAAATGCACAACGGCACGCTGTTCTATTGTGGTACTTGTACTCAGGGGTGCCGCCATCTTGTACAGTCATGCACAGAACGATCATTGTGCATCACAATAAAACTAGATAATGCTGCTATCTAGCGGTGACAGTTTCCTGCACATAATTAAAAAATGAAGGTCGCAACTTCGATTTGTAACTTACTTATTGAATTATCCTCATATAAGAGTGTCTCGAAACCTCTGAAAGATTGCGCTGGATCCACGAACCCCGTTTGCCGCACCATTTCTATGGCTTTTATTAATATTTACTGTTATAGCCATTATCACAGATGATCAACGAAAATTAAATAAAAAAAGATTATTTTGAGAATTCTCGGGAAATACAATTTCCCATTCTCGATTCCCAAAGGTTCCAAAATGTCGGGAAATTGTAAACACTAATGATTACATATATAATGCAGGATAATGGTATACATATAATGGAATGGTCCTTTGCTTCTTCTATATTTTTGCATTTATTTTTTTGCCCATAACGGCTCCCTTAGTATTCTATTTGAATGAAAAGGGGGCAATCGATATTTAGCCACCAAGCTTACCATGCAAAAGAAAAAAAAAAAGAAAAAGGTATACATATAATGCAAGATACATATGATAAATGATGAAATTAGGAGGAAAATGAATTTTCCTCCTAATTTCATCATTTATCATATGTTTTATGGACTTATTAGATTAATTTTAGTTAAATCAGGTCTGAATCCAGCCTCTCCTGAAAAACAAAGTATGGGATTTATAATTGAATTCAGCCTCAAGAATAGTAAGTGACTGCTTTACCACATGACTTATGTGCTTATTCTTTAATATTACATCTTTGTGGACAGTATAAGGGATTATTTAGTACAGTATAGGGCAGGGGTCGGTTATACATATATGTTAGAGTGCAAGCAGTGTAAATTAATAAACTGCAAAGAAATAAACTGTTACCATATTAAAATTTGCTAACACACACTTTACAATAAAAGATTATTAATAGATGATGATAATATATAATCATTCTTGATGCATGATCTCAAATTTTTCCATCATTTTAAAAGCAAAACATTTAGTTGGACTAGCAAAAAAGACAATAACTATGTATCTTTAGCAAATAAGGATAAATGTCTGAAAGACAGATGATTGCATATAATGACTTAGATATTAACTAAATTCAATTTATAAGAAAAATATCTGATTGCATCATAGCATCTTGGATTCAATGAATTCTTGAAAGAGCAGAAGTCAGATTACTGAGACAGTATTGCATGCACTATAATCCTTCTATAAGCAACCTTGAAGTAGCAAATTCTTGCATTTAACAAGCATTTTGGCACAGAATGGTTGGACAATTTATCTTCCCTATGTTAAAAACTATGTGTATAATGAATATTGCTAAAGCAAACAATTCTTGTTTTACAAACTGATTTTATAATATGAAGCACACATCCAACTTTGATATAACTGTTATGAGTGCACAAATTTGAATTCTCATTCTGTAATGCTTGTAATGGTCTGTGACTTCTGAATTTTATGTTGGTTAGGACTGTTATAGTGTTGGTTATAATGATCTTTGTCATGGAGAGTAAAAATAATGGAAGATTCATTATCAGTGCAGTTGAAGTTAAAACTTGATGGAATACAGAAATGAACAGGCAGAAACATTAAACTTGTTAAGTCTCTATTGCTATCATCTTCTATCTTTGTTTTATCATGCCAAGGTTCATAACTTTGGTGTCAAACTTTGTACTTTCAGCTGCCTGTATGTGAAGTTTGATTTTGTTCCAAGTTTGATACAGTATACTGTATTCTGTAGTGTATTTGGTAATTTGATGTAATATGATATCTAGTAAACAAAAAGTTCTGGACTTAGGAAAAAAATTAAACTACTAGATGAAGTGACGTCAGAAAAATAATCAAAAACAGAGATCACGAGTACCTATGGAATTCCAGTAAGTTCTTTGTTCATAATTTTGAAGGATGAAAAGAAAATTTATGAACAACAAGCATGTGGTTGAAAGTAATATAAAACATATATTGAATGCTAATCATCCTGATGTAGATAAAACTGTGAGTTTAGTAGGCACATGCACAGCAGATATAAATCTCTGAGCCTATATTACAACAAAAAGCACGGAATTTTGTTTTTGTGTTGGATGCAACAGACTTCAAAACTAACATTGGTTGGCTAAACTGATTTAAAATTTGCAATAAACTTGTTTTTAAAGCAGTGTACGATGAAAGTGCAAATGTTGATCCAAGCATTGATGATTGAATAAATGATACACTACCCAGACTTTGTGAAGAATATGCCCCATGTGATATCTTCAATGCTGACAAGAGAGATTTTCACAAACTAACATCAAATAAAACTTTAGCATTTAAAACAAACATATAAGGGAGAGAAAAATCAAAAGAAAGAGTTATTGTTTTATTGGCTTGCAATATGGATAATAGTGAAAAACTTGGTTATTGGAAAGTTGAAAAATCAAAGATGCTTTAAAGGATTATTATGTGTTTCTATACATAATATCCTTAAAGGATACTGTGTGTTTCCAGTCTAACAATAGTGAATGGATGACAAGTGAAATATTCAATTGCTGGCTCCTAAAAATTGATAGGAAATTTGCACAATATTTTGAAGTTTGTGGATAATAATGTTCCTGCATTAAACAACATCAAAGTTTTATATTTTCCAAAAAATTCCAAGCTACAACCACTTGACCAAAGGATCATCCATTCCTTTAAATACTCTTACAGGAAACTCCTTGTTTCTCATGGTCTTATGAATAACCATAACAAACTATTGACCTGCAAACCAGTTGATCTCAAGATGCTGTGCAAATGATTTTCGGTACATATAATAATGATAAAACCACTGCTGTACAAAACTGTTTTAGGAAGTCTGGATTCTTGTTACTGGAAAATAATGTTTTGTATAATAATGACAATAGTTCTGCAGCAGAAGATAGAAACCAATCTCTTATATATTTGCTCATGGACCAAGATACCTGAAAAATACTTATTGAATCTGATAATGTCACATTTGAAAACCATATTCTATGTGATGAAAATGTATTAACAGAAATGCTGCTTATTGATGAAGATATTATGCACAAAATTATAAGTGCAAATATAAGCCATGATGAAGATGGAGACATATCTGAGGAAGAAGCTGAAGAGAGTACTACGGAGAGAAAACCAACATTAGTTGAAGCTTACAGTGCATTGGAATCACTAAAACTCTGTTTTGAAAATTCCAACATTGTCAAAAAGAGTTTCATTCTGAGAAATCTCCACAAAATTGATGATGTGATTCTAGATCAGCTGTTATAAATGCAAGCCTTCTGTTCAGAAAAAATAACAAGCTTCCTAAATTAAAAACTTTCAGAGTAATGTGACTTGTAATAAAAGTTCAACAAGACTGCACAAAACAAAAACAAAAATAAAATTCAAAGCCCTTTAACAGTCTAAAACATTAATTAGAAAACGTTTTCAATGAACTTGGCACCTTCCTCAGCTGCTACTACAAAAATTAGTTTTGTAGTAGCAGCTGAGGAAGGTGTCAATTGCATTGAAAACGTTTCTGATTAAAGTTTTTGACTGAAAAAGAGCTTTGAATTTTACTAATTTGACAGCAAATAAAACAAGTCACATTAAATCCACTGTTGAACATCAAAATTTATAGTCATATTGCATCTTCAAAAATTTTTTTAAACATCTCTAGTTGTCTTTTTGATGGGTGCCCTTCTATAACAAACTAAAACTTGTGATTTCTGTGAATTTGTTATAAAGGGGTTACATTATATGTTATTACATATCATTAAATGTGACTATGTCTAATAATGCTTAACTAGATATATCCAATAAAAAGTTCTGATATTCTTAACGAATTTTGTATTTTGGCATAATCTAGTAAAAAGTCCAATAATCTGATATTCAATAATTCAGTACTCTTAATAGTTTGATATAAAAATTGGCAATTATTATTATTATAAAATAAATAAAAATATTTTAAAAATATGAATTATATTACTCGTATTGTATCAATACGCATTGTGTGCGTGTGCGTGTGCGTGTGCGTGTGGTCACGTACTTATATATATCAGTATATAAACATCTTCTGAAGTTGAGTTTGATTTTATTGTTATCTATAAAGGCCCATCAATATTTGAAATTATATTTTACCAGGAGCTAAATTGCAGTATTTAAGAAAAATTAGTACATGTTTATAAACTTTTTGTATAATACTTCTTCAGATAATTATTATTAGTTCAAAAATCCTGAGGGAGCACTTCTCATAATATTTTTATAGGAATTTTATTTATTGACCATAACTTGAATCCAGTTTACTTAATAATTTACAAATATCTTCTATATTATCTCAGGTATCTCAGGTTACATCAGATAATCAGGATTCTACTCTATTGTTATTTTTCTCTTTAACAAATTACTAATATTTTGGGTAATTATTTTTTTGATTTAATTTTTTATAATCGCTTGAGTGCTTTTGCCATCTATACATGTCAAGGCCACACAACAAAAAACAATAAAAAAGATATAAAAAATTCAATCTTGATTTTATTAATCTAGCTTTTTCAAATTTTTTGTGTGTAATTGTTGAAAATACACTCTTGACAGTGGGTCCTAAATTTTTTCAGTTGCCAAAATTTTTTAAAAATTACATGTAAACAAACATTATTAATATTCAAACAGCTTGATAGAATTTGGATTTTTTTTATCTCATCCTGTTGATTTTATAGTCAAACCTATTAAATCCATTCCGATTATACGATTCGATAAATGATATTTGGAAAATTTTTGAAAAAAATCAAATTTTCCTTAATTAGCTATACAATTCTAAAAATTAAAAAAATATTGTAGATGATAAGAAAATAATGATTAATTCTGTTAATATAAATAAAATAATAAAATATAAAATATATCATAATCATTCAATTTTTGTTTTAATTTCACTGAAATTCAGGAGAAAATCATAAAACACAAAACATAAACACCCTTAGGTCATTTAAAGGGCTGTAGCACATTTATTGCTTTATAGCAGCCATTCCTTTCCCAGTAAATTGCAGCCAAGCTTACTTTGAATGTGAGTGACATTGGGTCTGGAGTTACAATATACCAGCAGTAGTCCAATTAGAGAAACAGAAAATATATTATAGCTGTTTATGTACCATTTTGGTATGTATTAGAATTTTTTTTACATACATAAAACATTTATAAAGTTCTATGAAAAATTGTGTAAATGAAGTAAGAGTAAGTTAATAAATATGAAATATCAATAAAAATGACAATATTTCAAAGAATTCATGTAACTTTTTTAATAATTATATGACAATTTCAGTCAACAAATGTTACATAACAATTTTTTATCAATACTTTTTTGAAATTTTCAGCCAAATTTCTTCATTTATGGCTCATTTTGTTCAGAAGACTTGTCATTATCTAAAAATATTGACTATTTCATTGGATGGCTAAAATTTCTAAAAGAAATCATGTTTCACTGATCTCATAAACATAATGAAAATTAAGAAGTTTCTTCAATACTGCTTTTATCAGAGTATAATTATTACTAAAGACAATACAGCACTAATTAAGCAGTCCTAAAAACACCTAAAACATTTTATTTTATTAGATAAATAAAATATTTTAGGTGTTTTTAGGACTCCTTAATTAGTGCTGTATTGTCTTTAGTAATAATAATGAAAAGTTACAAAAAAAATGCTTACATTATTAGAAAAAGATTAAAATCTGCAATATATATTTCAAAAGATGTTAACAAAAATTAAGCAAATTTCATAATTTTTTTTTGCCTATTAATTAGGCTTAGTTTCAAAACATTGGCAGCACTCAAGGAGTTAAAATTTTTGGCATCAATATTATAACTATTGATGTTTTCCAGAAAAGTGTTTACAGTATTGATTTGTGAAAAAGCATCAAGATTAGTGTTTCTGATTTCCCGGCTTTTTTTCATTCCCGGGAACATAAATGCCATTCCCGGGATTCCCGGGAATGCATTAAAATTTAATAAAATCTAAACAAGTAGTTATTTATAATTAAGATTAATAAAAAATATGCAAAAGAAGGATATTAATAAATTCCAAAATTTATATTCCTTTATATACGACTAATTCAATTCGAACTACTAAAATACAAATAAAATATTCATAACTCATTCTTAATGCATGATTTGAAGAAACAAGCAATCAATGCTCTTTTCGCTCAGCATAATTCTTAGCTTTATTAATAAACAAACCGGCAACAGAAAATGTTCTTTCTGCTTCAACTGATGATGAAGGAATTGTTTTCAGAGCCTTGTCCAGTTTTATAATACTTGATTATCGATTTCTTGTTGATTCAAATAACTGCAATTCTTGCTTCACAATCTTGCTCAAGCTAGAACTCAGGCTAATTGAACAACTTAGGACCTTTGTCTTTCAGTGGATCGCTTTTTCTAATTTTTCGTTAAACATCATTGGTTTCTCTTCCAAATTTCCCGTACTCTCTTCTTCACAAGTTAAGTAGATAATTCACAATCAAAGTTTGAATTACCTACTTAACATTTTAATAATAATTTAATTCAAAATAATGCAAATTTTATATTGACTTCATAAGGAAAAGAAGTAAACTAACCAACCAAGTTGCCAACAAGTGTCATACTCATAGATCAATTAGATATAATCCATGATCAGATGTGAATGCAACTCTGTTAATAAACCACGCCAACATGCTTTTCCATATTGCCAATTATCAAATTCTTTGATAAATAACTCTCGTACAGTCTTCAGGATTATATTTTATAATTTTTTGTATCTGCGCATTAATACCCGGGAACCAACTATAATTCCCGGAAATACAAAAAGTATGAAAATCTTACCATTTCCCAGGAACCTGGGATCCCGGGAAAGAAACACTAATCAAGATATCTCATATTGATATTTTCCAAAAATGTTGCATTCCTAGCCATACCTGTATGAAATTAGCAAAACAATATACAGTATATAAGAATTTTAACTGTTTATTCTGGTGAAATTTATATCAGATGATGTCAATCTTGCAGATCTAATGTTTAAATCCATTTTAATTAATTCAACACATTAATTAGACAAACAGCAGATTCAGTCAATTAACTAATAATCAGATAAACAATTATCAGAAAATTGATAATACAAATCCCATCAAAAAACATTTCATGTAAAAAATGTAGCCAAGTCTCGTGCCTCTTTATCCGTAAAAAGTTGGAGAGTCAATTCTAGCACCCTTATTTACTCTGACACTTTTATTCACAAATCACTCTAAGTCATTGTTCTTTAGTTAAAGAACATTTTGTGACTCGGCAATTATGCAGCAGAAGGAAGTTACAACTCACAACCTTACAACTTTACAATGTTATCTAAAATATTAAATATACTTTATAAATATATATATGTTTAGTTCCTATATAAATATTGTATTATCTTATGCAATAATTTACTATAAACGTGAATATTAAAATGTAAGCAATGTGTCACATTCTCATGCTGCGTAATTGCGAAGTCACAAAATGTTCTTTAACTAAAGATACAATGACTTAGAGTGATTTGTGAATAAAAGCCTGATTTAAACGCAAAATTATCAGTATATTGCATTATCCTCTGATTGTTTTGAGCAGTGTATATATATATAAGTAGGCATATTAAAAATAAAAACTTGTAAAATTAAAAATTTTATAATTTGAATAATTATGATTATAGAATTTAATTATTACATTGTTTAAATAACTATATTTTTTAATACTGAGTGATAATCCAAACCATTCAATAACTTGGCATCATCATGAAGATGCTAGATTATTGTGCTTTTATTAAAATGATCAGTAAGATTATATGGATATGCTACAAATCAAATGTATTTTAAATTTATTATTTTAAAAATACTTAAAACTGAATTAAAAATAATAATTTTATTATTTTTTTACAGAAAATGTATTCTCATAAATTGTAAAATATAGGAAGAATTATTTTTACAATAAGTGTAGCAAGTTCATGTAGTTGAAGAATTACATAAAGAGGAAGTTACTAATCAGAAAATAATACTTAATAAAATTACTCTCTTGCAATCCTGTTTGGATTATAAACAATCGATAGAATTACTATTATATAAATACAATAGATATTTGTGATTTATTAGTGCAATTAGATTAATAATAAATTTTCAATAAATATAATAGTTAGAATTAATATGGGATAAATATAGTGATGATATATTATATAAAAAATATTTTAACAAAAATGTAATTAGAATCAATTTTATGAAATCCATTATTACTATCAGGATTACAAGAAAGTAAAGTACCATTGCTATTGTTTACAATGATATTGTATTGAATAGTGCTATTGTATTGAATTTAAAATAATTAGTAATAATTATTGTAAAATTCAATAATTATCATAAAATTTAATAATTTATATATTGAAGAATGTTTAATTGCATTTTTACAGAAAATACTAAGTAAACTACAAATACTTTCAGTAGAATATCTGTTTAATTTAATCAATATTTGAATTACATAAATTTGATTTTACACAAAATATTTTTCCATATTTTTTTATTTTTTTTTTTCAGATAGAGCACAAACAGTTACTGTATTTGTAGATTATAAGTGCAAACATGTTTGTTTACAATATTTAAAACTTCGTAATACTTATATATACAATATTTATTTATATTTTTGTATATTGTTGTTGATATTAAGTATCATATTACTAATATGATATTACTTCATATAGTACGCTCCCCTTTCATCAGGGAACAATATGGTGCCATAATGTTCTATTGGTGCAATCACTATAGTACACCTAATCTTGGGAATTTTTGTTAAAAAATTATTTTTCTGACATAAAATTTAAGATACATAAAAATCTTTGATTTCAATTTTTTTGCATAAACTAAGGGATATCTGCACATTCTTAGTTCCTGTATTTACGATTCTAGGGACAAAGTTTTGCTCAAGATAGCATAATTCGGTCAATGCTTAACTTTCCCTTTAATCTTAGTTCTTTATTCCCCTTTTTCTCAGTTGTGGAGGACTGAGCACCTCGAGCCAGCTGCAGGATAAACACAACCGACAGTGGTCTATTCTTTAAAGTGTACTCCCAGTTAAATTATGATGAGGGGTGGAGTGACATTCTCCAGCAGGTCAAGCTCTGCGTCTCCACACTAAGCCTAAGAGTTTTTACAAACATTGAATAGAAAACCTTATTATGAGATGAGAGAGTAAAAAAAAAAACTATTTTACAGTAAACAGTGTACCGAGCTTAAAAATTAGTGTGACTGTAACGTCTGCGCAATGAACAAATAGCTATTGACAATTTGTTTACGTCAGTTTCTATTCTCTCTTTCTTGCACGTCAACAAGTTGTGACATGAAACTTTCACATTTGCAGTGTGATGGTTCTCAGAGTGTTGGACTACTGGAAGTATCAGATTGGCGAAGTATTAGATTACAGAGACTCAACTGTACAATATTTATAAAAAAACAATTCAAACAATTTCTTAACTATTTAATATTAATATCTGTAAATGATAAACATTATCAGGAAAATATTCATAGCACTTAAGCAAGAAATATTTAAACTTTATACTAATTAACCTTAATACTTAATATTTACCGATCTATGTAACTGTAGGCAGAGGATAGAGAGGACACAGAATGGTTACTATATCTTATGGAGGAATGAACTTTATCTATTAGACTATATATGTATATTTTATTTTATTTATTTATTTTATTAGGTATATCTTATCTGTTATGGACTCTTAAGGACTCTTATGTGCAAAAGATATATGTAATAATCTTATATTTATAGTTAAGTATATTAATCTTATTTATATTCTGTATATAGATTGTTCTATATGTAAGTTAAGTTTAAATATTTGAATCTATAGTTCTATTGTTCTAAATTCCTGTAAACCATAGCCGAATTCTTTGTTTGAAAGTTGTGTTCGGAGAAGCTGATACTGATGATGGACTCGAAAGTAGTCCAAAAGTGCTTTACCAAAATAAAGTTTAAATATTCCTTGCTTAAGTGCTATGAATATTTTCCTGTTTATCTGAAGTAAGAGGTAGTTTATAAGGTTGGATAAACATTATCTTTATTTTAGAAATTAACACTAATATTTCATTCATTTATTATCAGAATTTGTTATGGATCAAATGATTTTGCATCATTGCCTCCATTTAATTATATCGAAATATATAGAGCTAGAGTTAGTTATGTTCTTAGCAATTCATCATTGTACATGCAATATTTATAATTACTATATATCCCTTTTATTTTCTCTCCATTTGGTTTGATGGCCATGTAGTAAAGATATTTATCACTCTTGAGGATCTAGGTTCAGTTCCAGATCCCATATCTCCAGTTTTTCAGAAGGGGGTCTAGGTCTGATCTGTTGAACCTGATCCTTCAATCTTATTGGAATATAGTATCTTTCTATACTGCTGATTCATCTCTGCTGTTTCTACACCATCATTTCTATATCAGAACAATTCTATTCCTACTGTTTCTACACAGGTTATTTCTATGCCTGTTGATTCTATACCAGAAGAGATGAATGTTTGATGATCATAAATAAGCAAATAAAAACAACTGTTTTATATTTATTATTTCTGATAATTTTATAGATATTGAAAAATAAATGTAATTAAATTCATATATATAGAATAAAAAGCACATTAATACATATAAAAAAAATATTACACAGCAAGATACTTATTGAATCATTTGATAATTGTGTGTTATACTTTGTAAATTATCTAATGGATCTCTGTTTCCATATTATGAAACAATTTTCAAAATATGCTCATTGACATTACAAAAATTTTTTTAACTTCAGTGATTGAAAGATATATGTAACAAGTTGTTCATAATAAGAATCCCATCTTCTGCACTTTTTGTGATAAAATACATTTTGTGATAATGTGATAGTAATGTTGACTTGAAGGAACTCTTCAGATAATCAAAAACTTGGATAAGACAAAAGTTTGATAAATTATTAATAAATAAACTGGATTTGAATACATTAATATGATGATGTCTATTTTCACATTAAACTTAGCTACTTATTGAATATAATGACTTTTTTTGTATGAGGAAATCCCAAAAAATTCTTATTTTCATCACAGTGCAGATGTGGTAGGAATCTGAAATTTGGTCTTCCAACTCTTCCTTCTCTACATATTCATTTCTCACACCTGTGGAATAGTTGTTTAATCTCATCTTTGTAGCAAATTTGGAGACAAACTAGTTCTCTACAGCAGTAATAACCTCATCATTATCAAAGAAACTTCTTCTCCATAAATGTTTTTTCATATTTCAAAATAGGAAGAAGTCTGAAGATGCCAGGTCAAGAGAATACAAGGGATGGGGCAAGTTTCATAGTCATGTTTACACAGAAAAGTGATCGTTTCTGCAGATGGATGTGCAGGTGCATTGTCAGCTAGCAGCAACATTGCTTTTGACAACAAATCACATTTTTTTCTCTTAATACTGTACTGTGATTTTTGTATTAAATTTTTGTAGTATGGCCCTGTTATCGTTGACTCTTTTTGTAAATAATCTGTCATATTGACAGGTTATTTACAAAAAACTTATACTATTATATTTATTACAACAATTAACTTATTTACTTAAAACAGAACCTGTCAAAACAAAAAAAGGTATGAGTATTAAAAAAAAATAACCTATCATTGTTTACAATTATGGATTTATAGCATACATACAACATGGTGAGAGTAAGAATTTTTTGGCCTCCCCTTGTATAATTTAAAAGTAATTTTCATTCATCTTGGATGTTTTATTTAATTTTTGTAATAAAAGTTGTAAATAAAATTAAAAGTGTTTTGTTATTTAATTTAAAACATTTAATGTTATTTTACGACTTTTATTATAAAAATTGAATAAAATCATCATGAGATAGTTTACAATTCACTGTATTATTTATTTCTGGTGAAGAAACAATAACATAGAAAGAGCCAATATAGAATGGTCCTGGGATAGATAGGGCAGCAAAGAAACAGCAGAGATGAATCAGTAGTGTAGAATTGTGTCATTCTGTTCCAGTTCACTATGGGTGTTAACCAGCTTATGATATGCTCTGAAGATTGCTGTCATCAAATATAGTATGTTTTATGTGCAATATGACAGTTTATCTAAAACTAGTATAATTAACTATTTCTCCTAGGGTATATTCTATTTTCTAAATTCTGTTTAAGTTTCTTGATGCAGACATACTTTGCTTTATGATGCTTCTTCTTGTGAATTATATTTCATGTTTTATTTTATATTTAAAAATGAAAATTATGTGCTAAATAATACTTAGAATAAGTACAGGAATACCCTGAGTTACGGTGCTTCGGACTTATGTACATTCTGAATTTCCACCATTCCCCGAATTTACGTCGCATGATTCAGAATTATGGACACGGGATTCTTCAGAGAGAGAGCACAGCACGCTTCCACTGTGGCCATCTTGCTGATATATTAAACAGTTTATTGTTTTGGTGTGATTAAATACAAATAACATATCTGCTATTACAGTTCAATATTAAGAATGTAAGGCGGCCCCTAGATGGTCAATAATAT
Source organism: Olivierus martensii (assembly GCA_000484575.1). NCBI lineage: Eukaryota > Metazoa > Arthropoda > Arachnida > Scorpiones > Buthidae > Olivierus > Olivierus martensii. The sequence goes on from AYEL01084178.1 coordinate 30,536, forward strand.
TGCACAATACATTTATTGTGCAATATTATTGTATGACCCCTTGAACCCAAATGATCAATATTTATTGCACAATAATATTGACAGCTCATAAGCGTCAATATATGCGAACGTCTTTGTTCTTCGAATGCTAAATGTTGACTAAACAATATTGTGCAATATTAACCCTATACGGTTCAATGAAAAATATGGTGCAATAAAATTTAAACTCGTTCAATTTTTTCCTCAATCATTGTGCAAACTTCAATACTAAGCCTAAATGGTCAATAATATTGCGCAATTCGTAATATTGTGCAATATTATTGACCATCTAAGGGCTGCCTTATGTGAGGAATCGTATGCATGGCCATCGGTCATGCGATCAAATGTTTTCAGTGTTCGTCGATCATCAGGCTGTTCTATTACTATGCCGGGTTTGCCAAAATAGTTCAAAAATAAACAACTAAACTTCAAAAAAAACTATTAATATCATATAATATCGTCGTATCAAGCCGTTATTGGTTAATTGCAAATTTACATAATTTTCTGGGAGAAAAAGTATTGCCAACTCTCACCTCCAGGGGTCGTCTAGATATTTCTTGCCGCCATGTTTGAATTATTAGTCGGCACGTGTGGATAAGTACAGTATATCACTTTCTGTAAATTTTTACTGTTTCTTTATGTCAGTTATGGATAAAGAAACTAATAAATGATTATTACATAACTGACATTGCATGTAAATACATTGATAAGTGAAAAAATGGAATGCTTCGATTTACGGACATTTTTAGTTTATGGCACTCATCTGGAACCGAAGGTGACGACTCTGGGTATTCCTGTATATAAAACATAGATGGATTAGGCCTGGAGTCGTCCTGAAAAATTGAAGGTGTGAGATCCAGAATTGAACTTGAATCCTCTTAGGTGTTACACAAATGCTTTAAAATGCAACCATCTAGCCAAGTTTTTAGGCAAATTGCTATTATTCAATTAATTAATAATAGTGTAAATAAGTTTTTAGGCTTTTATTTATATTAGCAAATGAAAAAAGACTGATTTACTTTACAATAGTGATCTGGAATATAACTGCCACAATAAGAAAGTACAGTGGGTGATCGGTTAACGAACATAATCTGTTCCATGAAAATGTTCGTTATCTGAATTGTTCGTTAACCGGTCATTGATTTTCTATAGGATTTTATGGGAATTTGATTAATTCGTTCCGGAGACCCAAAAAAACATAAATAAAAAATTATATAATTTCTTACTACGTTTATTTATATGTAATAACAATAATATATACATACATAATATTGCATTTTCATCTATTATGTTTATTTTCCGATAAAGAATCTGCCCACTATCGATTGCTTTTCTCTCCCCTCCAGGATTTTTCGGAAGTGATTAATAGCACTGTTGTGGTAGAGATCCCCAAGCCTATTGACCTTAACCTGGTATGGGTGCCATTCTAACACCAAAAAATTGTAAAATCTCTCTCTTATCTTCTTTAATAAATCTTTGATTTGTTTTACGTTTTCTCCGAGTTCATTTTAATCGGGAAAAACTACTGTTCTCCCATCCTTACCCATAAGTTCACAAACGCGCAAGGCCTAAGCCTGTCATTCCTTTAGGTTAGTTAAGCCGAAATATCCTCATGGAATATTTTTATCTGGTGGTGGCCACTTATAGAGCCATCACCATCACAGGCTGACCAACACCCATGATGGGGGTCAGCTGGAAGATTGAAGGATGGGTTTCAATGGTCCGGACCCAGATTCCTCCTAAAAATTGGAGGAGTTGGACCCCGGATCCTCCAGAATGGTAACACAATTTTACCACGCAGCCATCCGGCTGATCTGTCATTCGGTCAGTCCGCGGTGCACCCATCCGGCTGATCTGTTGTTCAATCAGTCCATGGGTCCCACAGTTTGTTCTGTGAAGTGTTCGTTAACCGAACATAGAAATCTTTCAATTATCCGATTTGTTCGTTATCTGAACTGTTCATTAACTGATCACCCACTGTATATTTGTATGTCTCTCCCAGATGGTACTATTGAGACATCTCTCTAGTACTGCCTGGCTTCCTCAAGATCTTTGACAGAGTGATGCAGAACCAATATGAAAGGATATAATATGACATTATCATCATTGGCAGAATTTATAGAAGCCCTGTTTGAATTAGGCCTCATCTAAGAGAATATATGAGGATTTTATTTTCAGTTCCTATACCCAAGAATAAAACATTAGCGTGTAATTATATCAATTAATGATGCATCTGTTGAAAAAAATGGCATTGAGTTGTTGAGAGAGATTGCCAATTGTTATACTCAGATTATATTTCCAATTTAATAGAAAACTTTAACTACCAGAATAATAATGATGATGATAGCTTATTAGCTGCGAAATTGATGAATTAGTAATATAAAGAAAAAAACTAATGCTCATTTAACAAAAAACAAAACTTTATAAACATTACATAAATGATATCTATATATAAATAGAGATCCATAGAGATTAGAAATAGGGCAGACTTTAATGGAAAGCAGTCTTGTATTTTTGCTATATAAAGAGATAATCAAATATCAATTATCTTTCTGTATTTTAACATCAAGATAAAAATTGGAGGCTATAAAGCAGAAATTTTGTACATTATATTTTTCCAAAGTGGTCAGAAGAACTTTGACGGTATAAGTTGACAGCTTTCAAAACCCTTCTCATTCAAATTTTGAATTTGTTATAGGCTAATCTGAAGTTAAAATCACATTTATCAAGCTCATTTTGATTCCAAATTTCAAAAAGATTGTTGAGTTTGACCTCCTCATTATGGGAGTTCACCACCTTGAACACATCTTCAGAATCAACTTCCAAATTAACTTTATTGCATAACACCTGGAATTTCTTTGTTATCTCATCTACGAGATCAACTTGTGGAGTGGCATTCGAGCCCTAAATATATGTGAAGAAGAAAAGGCAAGCCTTCTTCTAGATCAGAGCTGTCCAATTATTGGTTTGTTCGGAAAGTAATTTCGTTTTTTTCCGACGGATGGCGTTAGTTGTATTTTTCCGCCATTTTATTTTAAGCCATATTATCGTTATAAATTTTGACAATTGACATTTCAAGGCATATTTATAACAATTTTTTTTGATTTTGTACATTTTGTTTTTTTTGTGTGTCCTATCAAAAATGGAAAATAAAATGGAGATTTTTGGCATGTTTTACTTTTTTATTACTGAAAACGTAAGAATGCTGTTCAAGCAAGAAAAAAGTTATGTGAAATGTAGGGAGAAGATGTGTTAACTGAATGCCAGTGCCGAAACTGGTTTGCAAAATTTCATTTTGATAATTTTGATGTTAAAGGTGCACCATGTGCTGGAAGGTTAGTTGAAGCTGATGATGACAAAATAAAAATATTGGTTGAAACAAACCGCTTAATAACAACATCAAAAATTGCTACAAGATTGGATTTTTTGAATTCAACCATTCATGATCAGATGAAACGCTGATATTTGGGTTCCGCATGTTCTCAAAGAAAGATTTGCTCCATCGCATCGATATCTGATTTGCTGTTCAAACGTGAAGAAAATGACTTCTTTCTGAAGCGGATCATAACTGTTGATAAAAAATGCATTCTTTATAACAAAGTTGAACACAAGCGATCATGGAGCAGAAGAAATGAGCCAGATCAAAGCACTCCGAGACCCCATATTCATCAAAAAACCTATGTTCTTTGTTTGGTGGAATTTCAAGGGAATTGTTTTTCTGAGCTTCTTCCCAGACAATTAGAGAATTAATTCGGAAGTGTACTACCACCAATTAGAAAAATGGAACAATTCCATCAAACAGAAGGGGCGGCCATAATTGATTAACAGAAAAGACATAATGTTTCATCGTGACAATACCGAACTTTATACAAGTTTAATGGCTTCCAGAAGCTGTTACAAATTGGATGAGATATGCTACCATATTCGCCATATCTGGTACCTTCCAATTATTACTTAATCCGGTCTTTACAAAATTCTTTACGCTGCAAAACACTTACCAAGGGGAGGACACAACTGACCTCCCACCGATTTTGATCCGCTTGCATATGGTGAAAATACATCAAAAATGAGTGAATACGTGTCCGAGCTTTTCATTGAATATGGCCTTCTAATAATATTTTTTAACACTTGAAAAATCAAACTTTTGATAATTCAGCTTAAAAGCGATGGATAGATAGCAGATCACCAGGTGCACAGATAGCACACTCGATAAATACGTGCCTCGTAATCTCAAGGTAGTGGGTTCGAATCCGGGTTGATGTGCATTTTTTTTTTTTTTTTTTAAAAAATTTTTTTTTTTTTTTTTTTTTTTTTTTTTTTTTTTTTTTTTTTTTTTTTTTTTTTTTTTTTTTAAAATTATTTTTTATTTTTCATTATTTTTTATTTTTTATGTATTGTACATTTTAATTAATTTATTTTAATTATTATTAATTTTATATATATTGGTTATCACATAATTCGTATGCATTAATATATTTATTTACAAAACAAAATACTCTATTACT